>BDUI01008678.1:9642-23935 GCA_002335545.1 Apodemus speciosus
CCCCCCTTGGGACTCCATGTATCTCTTTATTAACTTCATACCTCTATTATTTACTATTATTAAAACACCATGTTCAATAATTAATGGTGATTGTTTGTGCTTGAGTATGRGCTCATTCACTGGGACATGGGCAACCCACCAACAAACACATCCCCAAAGAAAGTTGTTCTCATTCCTTCAGCAACCATTAAGTGTCAATAAASATTCTGTTATTGGTGATGTTTCAGGATYCCATTTATTTATTAKGCATGRTAAACCTTTGACTAGTTTGATAGATACTATGTAGGTCTTGTGCAAGCAACTACAGCTGCTGTGTATTGACACAATGTCATGTCCAGAAGACAGCATTCCATAGCTCTCTGCCCTACCCTCTTGCTCTTACATTACTTTTTTATTTTCTTCCATGTTGTTTCTTATTTTTGTCATGGAATAGGTTTCTGTGGATGACATTTTCAGTTGCTACACAGAAGGGATTGCATGTCTGATGTTGTAAAGCTGGTCAAAACCCCAAACCTAGGAAGACCGTAGGCCCTTGGGGGAACCCACTCTTTCTCTAAACAGTAATGTTGTCAAACTGACTTCTAAATACTTAGGTTTATGTCTACAGATTTAGGATTCTCATGGATTTTTCACTGGATAATAATGCTATAAGTCTCCATAACAAATGAATTATTTAAAAACCTCTTGATGTCTGGCCCAATTATTACTTGTCTCTAGAGTATTAAATTTGACCCTATATGGTACAATGGTGCAATACTTATGAATAAAATAATTTATGGATGAATGTTTCAAATACATTTTAAGTATTGTTTGTTTTTGTTTTTGTTTTTGTTTTTGTTTTTGGTGTGTACAATTGATGAAGAATTTTCTAGAAGAACCCATACTCATACTATAACCAACCTTATATTAAACAAGACTAAAAAAAATTAGTAATGCATAACTTTACATTGTTAAAATTACTTGTCATGGTCAAGATTAGTGTTATGAACATGTCAAATAAATCATAGAAGAGTTCTACTTTTCATGCTAAATGTTCTTCCACTGATGTGCATGAATGTATCTCCTTAATATTATTCAAGTACTACGACATGTATATGCTTAATATATATCTAAGAAAACCTAAGGGATTATAGTTCTCAAACTTAACCAAAGCATGTTTCTGATACATCTGGATTTTATATACATAGAACTAAAGAAATAAAAATAAATGACTGGATACTGACCCAAATAAACCTCTCTCCGTGAAGGACTTTTATTTTTCCCACTTCTACATTTGTCTTTTCACTTCTCTTGTATGTTTCACTTCTAATTTCTTTATTCATAGTTTAATCATTTTATTCCTGCTTTCTACTTCTACCAAGATTAATTCATTGTACAGATTCTCATATATTAATCTATTAAATGAAATTTCTTGAGAATTACATGAATTGAAAAACTAAGATTTTTAAAAATTCTCTCTTTAGTAATTTATGTGCTCAGAGACATTGTCTGGCATTTTCTTTGTCCACAAAAATTATAGTGAATATTAAAGGGAATCATTCTCTCTCTTTTTTTTTACATTGTCTGTTTTAAATTAATTTTTTTTACAGTCCAGCAGTTGTTTTTTTTTAAATCTTTATTAAATGATTTTATTTATTTACATTCCAAACTTGTTCCCATTCCTGGTCCTTCGGCTCTGAGTTCTTCAATCCATTTCCTCAGCCCCCACCTCAAAGAGGGTATTCTCCTACCAAGCCCATCTCACCCCYATCAGGATCCCTCTTCCCTGGGGCACCAATGGCAACCTACAGGATGGGAAAAGATCTGCATTAATCCTACATTCRATAGAGAGCTAATATCCAAAACATAGAAAAATCTCAAGATGTTAGACTCCAAAACAAACAAACAAAGAGCAACAACAACAATGATGACAATTAAAAAATGATGGTTAAACAGAGAATTCTCAACAGAGGAATCTTAAATGGCTGAGAAGCAATTAAAGACATGCTAAACATCCTTAATCATCAGGGAAATGGAAATCAAAACAACTGTGAGATTCCATTTTACTGAAATCAAAATGGCTAAAATCAAAAACTTCAGTGACAGCACATCCTGGCAAGGATGTGGAGGAAAAACAACACTCCCCCATTGCTGCTGGGATTGCAAACTGGTACAACCACTCTGAAAATCAATCTGGCATTTCCACAGAAATCAGAAATATATCTACCTGAAGACTCCACCATATTCCTGGGAATATTCCAGAAAGTTCCTCCACTGTAACGTGATCATAGCAACCTTATTTGTAATAATAGCCAGAAGCTGGAAACAACCCAGATATTCCATAATGGAAGAATGGATACAGAAAATGTGGTTCATTTGCACAACAGAATACTATTCATCTGTTAAAAATGAAGACATCATGAATTTTACATGCAAATGGATGGAACTAGAAAATATCCTTTTTCCTTAATGCTTTTAATATTCTTTCTTTGTTTTGTGAATTTGGTACTTTGATTACTATGTGACAAGAGGAATTTCTTTTCTGGTCCAGTCTATTTGTAATTCAGTAGGCTTCTTGTATGTGGGTATCTCTTTCGTTAGGTTAGGGAAGTTTTCTTCTATAATTTTGTTGAAGATATTTACTGGCCCATTAAGCTGGAAATCTTTTTTTCTTCTATACCTATTATCCTTAGGTTTGGTTTTCTCATTGTGTCCTGGATTTCTTGGATGTTTTGGGTTAGGAACTTTTTGCATTTTTCATTTTCTTTGATTGTTTTGTCAATGTATACTCTGCACCTGAGATTCTCTCTACTATCTCTTATATTCTGTTGGTGATGCTTGTATCTATGACTCCTGATTTCTTTCCTAGGTTTTCTATCTCCAGAGTTGTTTGCCTTTGTGATTTCTTAATTGTTTCTACTTCCATTTTTAGATCCTGGATGGTTTTGTTAATTGCTTCACCTGTTTTGTTGTGTTTTCTCATAATTCTTTAAGGGATTTTTGTGTTTCCTCTTTAAGCATTTCTCCCTATTTACCTGTGTTCTCTTGTATTGCGTTAAGGGAATTATTTATGTCCTTCTTAAAGTCATCTATCAGCATCATGAGATGTTATTTTAAATCCAAATCTTGCTTTTGTGATGTGTTGGGATATCCAGGACTTGCTGTTKTGGGAGAACTTGGATCTGATGATCCTATGCAGGCTTGGTTTCTGTTGGTAAGATTCTTGTGCCTGCCTTTCTCCTGTTATCTCTGGYGTTAGTTGGTCTTGCAGTCACTGGCTGAAGCTTGTCTCTCCTGTTAGCCTGTATGCCTGTATCAGCACTTCTGGGAAACCAGCTCTCTCCTGGTAGGACCTGTGTACAGAGGGCTGTGTGACAGCCCTAGCTCTCAGGTGGAGACAATGACTGGAATGATCCTGACCCAGCTGCTACACTGCTTCTGTGCACTCCTGGCTGGCCCTGCCCAGGACGGTTATTGGAGAGAATGTGGAGATCTCTCCTCTGAATCCAGGAGTCAGAGCACTTCTGGGATACCAGTTCTCTCCTGGTAGAACATGTGTATAGAGGGTTGTGGAACAGCCTTAGCTCTGGGGTCAATAAAAGAACTTCTGGCTTCTAGAAGAAATCAAACCAAAACATTCCACCTCACACCAGTCAGAATGGCTAAGATRAAAAACTCAGGGGATAGCAGATTCTGGAGAGGATGTAGAGAAAGAGGAACACTCCTCCACTGCTGGTGGTCTTGCAAGCTGGTACAACCACACTGGAAATCAGTTTGGCTCTTACTCAGAAAATTGACACTGTATTACATGAGGACCCAGTATACCATTTCTGGGCATATACACAGAAGATGYTCCAACATGTAATAAGGACACATGCTCCACTATGTTCATAGCAGCCTTATTTGTAATAGCTAGAAGCTGAAAAGAACCCAGATGTCCCTCAACAGAGGAATGGATACAGAAAATGTGGTCCATTTACACAATGCCTTATTACTCAGCTATTAAAAACAATGAATTCATGACATTCTTAGGCAAATGGATGAAACTAGGAAATATCATCTTAAGTAAGGTAACCTAATCACAAGTGAACTCACATTGTATTCACTCACTGATAAGTGGATATTAACCCAAAAGCTCGGGAATACCCAAGATACAATTCACATGAAGCTCAAGAAGAGGGAAGACCAAAGTGTGGATACTTTGGTCCTTGTTATAATGGGGAGCAAAACACCAATGGGAGGGTATACAGAGACAAATGTGGAGCAGAGACAGAAGGAAAGGCCATTTAGAGATGGCCCTACCTGGGGATCTATCCAATATACAGTTACCAAACCCAGACAGTATTGTGGTAGCCAACAAGTGCTTGCTGACAGAAGCCTGTTATAGCTGTCTTCTGAMAGTCTCTGCCAGTGCCTAACAATACAGTAACACAGCCAAGCAATGGACTGAGCACAGAGTTCCCCGTTGAGGAGTTAAAGAAAGGACCCAAGGAGCAGAATGTGTTTGCAGCCCCATAAGAGAAACAACAATATTAACCGACTAGAATACCCAGAGCTCCCATGGACTAAACCACCAACCAAAGAGTATACATGAAGGAACCCATGGCTCTAGCTGCATATATAGCAGAGGATGGTCCGGTTGGACGTCAGTGAGAGGAGAGGCCCTTGTTCCTGTGAAGACTCGATGCCCCAGTGTAGGGGAATGCCAGGACAGGGAAGTGGGTGTAGGAGGGTTGGTGAGCAGAGGGATGAGGAATGGGATAGGAGATTTTTAGAGGGAAAATAGGAAATGGGATAATATTTGAAATGTAATGAAAGAAAATATCTAATATAAAAAGAAAGAAAATATCCTGAGTGAGTTAGCCCAGACCCCAAAGACCATGCATGGTATATGTATATACAGTGTTGAATGGATATTAMCCAAAAAGTTTGGAATGCCCATGATGAAATTCACAGAACAAAGGAAGTTTACCTAGTAAGAAGGCCTAAGTGTGGAACCCATTTAGAAGGTGAACAAAATTATCAATGAGGCAGAGGGATGTTGGATACTGGGTGGGAGAGGGGAGGGGTGAGGAGAAACAGAAGGGATGCCCAGAAGGCAAAGAGAATGAATTTAAATATGCAGCAGTGGGGCTTAGGTGGTAGGGGAAGCTCTAGAAAATTCCAGAGACCTGGGATGTGAGAGGCTACCAGGACTCAATAGGGATAATATTAGAGGAAATGCCCAAAATGGTCTTCCTTGTTTATTAATCATTTATTTCTTAACACATATTGAACATTGATGGATTTGTAATAAGCCTATTAAAACAATTATAGTTTGCAACTGGGATTCAATAGAACTTAAGCTTAAAGAGGACAAATACTCTGACCAGATTATGGAAAGGGTATGTGCTAACATGGTTTTATAATGACCTAGAACTAAGCCCTCAATACGTCCTGCTTCCTTGCTTGTTCTTGTTTCCTTTGTGTTGCTGTGATAAAACTCTGACCAAAAACACTCATTACTGGAGTGACTTGACTTACAATTTTAAGTCCCATTCCATCAATGAGCAAGATCAGTACAGAAATTTAGCAGAAATTTGAATGAGAAACCATGCAGGGTTTTTGCTTGCTGACATTTTCAATGGCTTGCTAGTGGCTCAAAGGCTCATGCTTGGCTAAATTCCTTATACAGCTGTGGACCACCTACCCAAGGAAAAGCAGAATCCTCATGGGGTTAGGACCTTATTTCATCAACTAATAAGCAAAACAATACCACATAGAAACTGGAAAGAGGTCAATCTGACCTAGGGATGTCTCAATCAAGTCTTTTATTTCAGATGAGTCTAGGCTGTGTCAAGTTTAGAATTAAAGTTAATTGGAACAACTGTGTGATATTATCACTGTGTTTGATTTTAAACATTCCAAAATAATTATTAAATACAGTAGTGATATTATAATTGGGAAGAAGACACACTGAAAAGATCTTACTGTAAACTGGCAAGTGACAAACATAGAAACCTTTATAGCAGATTTTGAGGTTCCATCAGATCAGATTATCAAGAAATTGTTAAGAAAATTGCTAACACTCTCTGCTACTCTTTATATTACATTCATTTTCTACAGGTCTCATTCATATGAAATGAATGGAGTAGTTTTGCAAAAATCATAGCTCGTTTCCTTATGCTAGGTAAAATCATCCCTGGAACCACTGCACTTTTATTTTTCCTAAGAGGATTCTACTCCCCTCCCCCAATTCCTGCTCAGTAGCAAAACTATTGAATTATTTTCTTTTTAAGCTTACTTTATTTACTTTATTTTTCTGATTTTATTTTACTATGCCTTTAATAGGAGATGTCTTACAGGACAATAAGCCCTTTACAGTCCTGCAGCCAGGCTGTCAGCTACTCCTTCCTCAAGTTCTGATACTTGACCACCTGCAGCCCTCCATCTTGCAGGATTGTCCAGCAGCAGGGGTCCAGGCTGTCACTGATGAGTATTTTGCACAAAATTGCAAAGGTCATTGCCGGAGCCCACCCTTAGAATAAGTTGCTCTGGGTGGGCAGAAACACTTAGTACAGGAAACAGCAGGCAGGGCTGGCTCTGGTTACTGGGCCTATTTATATGTTTTTCAAACAAAGCAATCTTTTTATATGCAACGCAAAAGACCTACTCTTGGGATACTTTCATGTCTGTACTCTCAGTGGAGAAAGCCAGTGTTTGAGTTAATAACACTGACATAATGACAACAAYTTGGTATCTTATTTGAAAACATTTTTGCAGAAGAACATTACAAAGTGCTTTGTATGATGAAGTAATACTGCTCCTGAGCTCTCAGGTTCTAGGGACCTTCTAGTAGTCAAAAACCCATCTATTGTCTTGGCAGTATAAATAGATCATTAATCACCAAGAGACAGGGACACTGGTCAACATTAGATTTTTTTGAATGCTTCTTTTTTGTTATTGGATATTTTATTTATTTATGTTTCAAATGTTCCTGATTTACTTTCTGAAAACTCCCATCTTATTCCCCCTCCCCTTTGCTTCCTGCCTCCCTGCCCTGACATTCCCTTACACTGGGGCATCCAAGCCTTCACAGGACCTTCCATTGATACCAGACAAGGCCATCCTCTGCTACAAATACTACTGGAGCCATGGGTCCCTCCATATATACACTTTGGGTAGTGGTTTAGTACCTGGGAGCTCTGGGGGATCTGGTTGGTTGATTTTTTTATTCTTCCTGTGGGGTTGCAAATCCCTTCAACTCAAGTCCTTTCTCTAGCTCCTCCATTGGGGGTGCTCGGTTCAATGGTTGGCTATGAACATCTGCCTTTGTATGTGTCAGGCTCTGGCAGAGCCTCTCAGGAGACAGCTATATCAGCCTCCTATCTGCAAGCACTTTTTTCAACATCCATAGACAAAAGGGAAATGCAAATCAAAACAACCCTGAGATTCTTTCTCACTCCAGTCAGAATGGCTAAGATCAAAAACTCAGGTGACAGCAGATGCTGGCAAAGATTTAGAAGCAGAGGAACACTCCTCTATTGTTGGTGGGATTGCAACCACTCTGGAAATCAGTCTGCAGGTTCCTCAGAAAATTGGACATAGTACTACCTGAGGACCCAGCTATACCACTCCTGGGTATATACCCAAAAGATTCTCCAACATATAACAAGATCACATGCCCCACTATGTTCATAGCAGCCTTATTTATAATAGCCAGAAGCTGAAAAGAACCCAGATGACCTTCAATAAAGGAATGGATACAGAAAATGTGGTTTATTTACACTATGGAATACTACTCAGCTATTAAAAACAATGACTTCATGAAATTCTTAGGCAACTGCATAGAACTAGAAAATATCATCCTGAGCGAGGTAACCCAGTTACAAAAGAACACACATGGTATGTACTCACTGAAAAGTGGATACTAGCCCAAAAGTTCAGAAATACCTCAGATACAATTCACAGACAACATGAAGCTCAAGAAGAAGGAAAACCAAAGTGTGGATGCTTCAGTCCTTCTTAGAAAAGGGAACAAAATACTCACAGAAGGAAATATGGAGACAAAGTGTGGAGCAGAGGCTGATGGAAAGGCCATCCAGAGAYTGCCCCACCTGGGAATCCATCCCATATAGAGACCAAACACAGACACTATTGTGGATGTCAACATTAGTTTTTAAGATACTGTGATATACTTGTATTTTTGTTGGAATCTGCTGTGACATTATTCTTACCTACATAAGCATCAACTTGAAATATGAGCTGAACAAAAAACGAACCATGTGATAAGATTGCTTATTTATTGCTTGTTTCTCAACAGTCTGTTGAGAATTGATGATATTGGCATGTTGGGAATCTATCCAAATCTGTTAACATGAAAAAGTTTCTCATAGTCACAGAGAGGAATTATAGAGTTCTTTACCTATCACCTGCTACCATGAAGTAGGTGACTATTTTTAAATCCCACATTCAAAGTCCCTAGGTTGTAATGTTCTTGATTTGTCTTTTTCTACGCAAAGTGGGGAAATGGGCAGTTTGTTACTGTTTTGTAAGAAAAATTTTAAGTAAGCTTTTTTCATGTTTTCTTAGAAATATCAGCAAATTTCTTTGCTTTTACATGTTTGTGTTTATAATTTGAATTTGTTCTCTTAAAGTTTACAGTTTACATATAACCTTTTTTGCATAGCCCAACCTCTCATAAGTCTTTTTATTTTCTTAATTCCCCTATCATTAATCATAATCCCAAACTCCATTTTTGGACCACAAAGCATAAGATTTAGTCATATTTTTCTTGTTTGACAAATACCCATCACAAACAACTTAAAAGGAGGACAGGATGTCCTTTGGTTCATGGTTTCAAAGGTTTTATTCCAGGGTTCATATATGTGTTTCTGACGAGTCAGAGAATCAGAGTATTTGCAGTTTATAACCATGATAAGACAAAGAATTATGGTGTTTGATATATACAATCTATGTTAAGGCATAGAGTCATTGTGTTGGTGTATGGACTKGGATGAAACAGAGTCATGGCAGTTGGATGTAACAGAGAAAACTGTTTACATCATGGTATCTAATAATATAAAAGGAAAGAAAGGAAAGATCTGGGATCACATATTACCTTCAAGAGTATATTTGTAGACACAGTCTATACCAAGTTGGCTGCCCTCAGATTTTCTTTCTAGTCTGCCTGCCTTTTTTCTCCAAGATCCAGTCGCTCAGACTCATATCTGTTACTGCAAGAGATAAACATCTGCAGCTTCCATATTCCCTATTCACATMTATGGATACTATATACCATTCCCTCCTAGACTCCTTCCTCCCACAAATGCTATATCCCAGTCTCCAACCATTGCCTGTGAAGATACTCCCTGAACAGGTGAGTAAAACAGGCAACATATAACCATGAAACATGCAGAATATTAGAAACAGAATTCAAGTAAAAAGAAAAATAAAACTCAAACAAACAAACAAAAACCCACAAAGACAAAAAAAATAATCAGTTCAAGACCTGAAAATGGAAATATAAACTAAAAATAATCAAAAAATAAAACATTAAAAAACCCAAAATGAACAAACAACAACAAAACGCTCCCACAAACTGAGGGAATTATGAAAATGGAAAATTTAGGAATCTGATCAGGAAGTACAGACACAAGCTTCAGCAATAGAATACGAAAGAATAAGGCATTACTGAAATGATAGAAGGCGTTGATATACTGGTCAAACAAAATATTAAACACACACACACACACACACACACACACACACACATTCTGTCACGAAGTATTCAGGGAATCTGAGATAATATGAAAAGACCAAATCTAAGAATAATATGAATAGCTCTCAATTTAAATGGCATCATGTTCTCAATAAAAAGACACAAACTAGCAGAATGGATTGGCAAACAAAATCCATCCATTTTCTGAATCCAAAAAATACAACTTAACTAACTAACTAACTAACTAACTAACTAACTAACTAACTAACTGAATGAATGAATGAATAAACAAATAAATCTTTCTAGAATTCAATGAAAAGTAATTACACAGCATACCTAAACTTACAGGAAAGAAGGAGACCTATGCTAATAAAAAAGTTAATAGTATTAAGTACCTGCATTATAAAAGAAAAGAGGGGGCTAGAGAGATGGCTCAGTGGTTAAGAGAACTGACTGCTCTTCTGAAGATACTGAGTTCAAATCCCAGCAACCTCATGGTGGCTCACAACCATGCACAATGAGACCTGACGTTCTCTTCTGGAGTGTCTGAAGACAGCTACAGTGTAGTTACATATAATAAATAAATAAATCTTAAAAAAAGAAAAGAAAYAAACCACAAATAAAAAACAATGGAGAGACCTCACACTAGCAACTTAACAGCACACCTCAGAGCTCTACAACAGAAAGAAGTAAGCACAACCAAGAGTAGTAAGTAGCAAGACATAGGCCTGAAATTGGAAAAATAGGAGCAAATAGAACAATACAAACATAAATAAAATAAAATAAAACAAAAAAAAAAACAAACCAACAATGACAGAAAGGTACAAAGACAGAAATGAAAACAAGATAGACAAAACCTTATTCAAAGTAAATAAAATCCTCAGAGAATTTTCAAATTAACACAACCTTAGATATAAAAAGAGAGAGACATAACAGAAACAGGTGAAATCAGAAAATCATAAGAATATACTTTACAAACCTGAACTCCATGGGATCAAAAATCTAAAATGATAATTTTCTCAATAGGTACAACTTACTAATGTTAAAACAAGATCTGAAAAACTATTTAAATAGACCTCTAACCTCTACTGAGCTAGAAACAGCCATTAAAAGTCACTGTCCCCAAAGCCTCTGGCAAGGTGCTTTTAGTTCAGAATTCTACCAGACTTTCAATGATGAGTAAAGCTCTTCTACTCCTTAAATTATTCCAAGATATAGAAACAGTAGGAATGTTGATGAACTCATTTTATGAGATCAYAGATACTCTGATGTGCAAACAATATAAAGATGCAACAAAGACAGACAACTACAGGCCAACTTCCCTCATGAACAGAGATGCAAAGTACTTAATAAAATACTTGGGAAAAGAATCAAAAAAGACATCAAAAAATCATCCACCTTGATCAAGAAACCTTCGTTCCATAGATGCAGGGATGATTCAATATATGAAAATCATTTACTGTAATGTACCACAGAAACTACCTTAAATTTAAGGACCACACCATCATCTCCTTAGTTGCAGAAAAGTCCTTCAAAGCTAACAAACCTTCCTTCCTGGAGTGACTAGGGATACAAGAGACATACCTAAACTCATTAAAGGCAATTTACAGCCAGCCTATATCCAATATCAAATTTAATGGAGAGAA
Organism: Apodemus speciosus; assembly: GCA_002335545.1. Classification (NCBI taxonomy): domain Eukaryota; kingdom Metazoa; phylum Chordata; class Mammalia; order Rodentia; family Muridae; genus Apodemus; species Apodemus speciosus. Next base: position 20,968 of record BDUI01008678.1, read on the forward strand.
ACTTAGATCAATTYCACAAAGATCAGGCAAGGTTACTCACTGTCTCCATTTCTATTTAATATAGAATTTGAAATTTTCATTAAAGCAATAAAACATCTGACGGAGATCAAGAAAATACCAATTGAAAATGAAGAAGTCAAAGTATCTGTCTGTCTGTCTATCTACCTATCTACCTATCTACCTATCTACCTATCTATCTATCTATCTATCTATCTATCTATCTATCTATCTATCTATCTATCTATCTATCTATCTATCTATCTATCCTGATACATATTCTCTTAAAAGTAGATATTAGCCACTAAGTAATTGATAACCCAACTATAAGAGGTAAACCTAGAAATGTTAGAAAAGTCTAAGTCAAATGCATGATCTCCCTGAGAAGAGAAAATATAATAGATTTTTGTAAGACAGCTGTAGTATTGTAGAATTAGGAACAGAGTTATCAGGCATATGGAGAAAATGAGAGAAAGAATGTGGAAAAAGCGACGGCTAAAATTGGGGAGCACTTGGAGGTGATACGGAAGCCTCATGCAGTGGAAACTTCTTGGGACCTATGAAGATGATCCTAATAAGCATTCCTAGTAATTGTGGATAATAAGTCTCAGCTGGCCATGCCTGGTAGTCAAGCAAGGCTTCAAGTAAAAGAAAAGGGTTCCATCCAATTTCATTGTTGGCCAAGGTGAGTCCCATGGAAATCTGCAAATATCCCAAGCTGTTAAAAATAACACATTGCTCTTGGGTGCACCATTGCTAAGTGTAATATCTTCACAGCTCTTTAAACCTGGAAAGTTGAGCTGGTGCCCACATGGAGCCTTTACTACTGCCTTCTAGACTCCCCCCGCACACACCCCCATTGGAGGCCATCTCAATTTCCATGGAGTGTGTCGCTTCTGGAAGCCACATTGATGTCTGAATTATGTTCTAATCATTTTGGTATGGGAAAGTAATCTGCAAGCTACAAAAGAGAAATGTGACCATCAGCCCAGTCACAAAACCTTTGACCCACAATCATTTCTCCATGAAAAATATCCTAGAGCAATGGTGGTACAAGGACACATGCTCCACTATATTCATAGCAGCCCTATTTATAATAGCCAGAAGCTGAAAAGAACCCAGATGTCCCTCAACAGAGGAATGGATACAGAAAATGTGGTATATTTACACTGTGGAATACTATTCAGCTATTAAAAACAATAAATTCATGAAATTCTTAGGCAAGTAAGTGGAATTAGAGAAAGTCATCCTGAGTGAAGCAACCCAATCACAAAAGAACACACATGGTATACATTCACTGATAAGTAGATATTAGCTCAGAAGCTTGGAATACCCAAAAAACAATTCACATATCAAATGATGTCCAAGAAGAAGGAAGGAGAGGTCCCTGGTTCTGGAAAGGCTCGATGGAGCAGTGTAATGGGATACCAGGACAGGGAAGCAGGAGGGGCTTGATTGGGGCACAGGGGGGAGAGAAGAGGGCTTATGGGACTTTCAGGGAGGGGCAACCAAGGAAAGGGGATATAATTTGAAATGTAAATAAAGAATGTGAATTTTTTTATGTCAAGTGTTTATGTCTTCTGTTTAATTCAGTATAAGCTTTTGTAAATAGATTCAAACTTATCTTAAGATATAAAAAGAGAGGTTACAAAAAGACTCTTAAGGTAAAATTAAATTCTTTTCAAATGGGGAAAAAAGAATTTTTTGGAATTCGTCGACTAATGTCTGACTTAACATAAGGCTCAGTTCATGACAAGGGACTTGATACTGCTTGGGCAATCAAGAAGCAGAAACTAGATACCTCTAATATCTAATATCTAGATACCTAGATAAAAACCAAACATAATCAGTCTAAATGTACATGTACATATATATGTATATATGTATGTATATATACATGTGTGTATGAATATATTTATGTATGTGTGTATGTCTAGATGTGTGTATAAGATATATTTATCATGTGTATATTTATGTATGTGTATATGTATATGCCTAGAATGACTTAACTTCCATTTGCTGGACTTTACCATCTAAAATAGCCATAATAGCCTTAAGGCAACATTTAAGATCCAAACCATAATGCCAAGGCAGACAATGGATGTTCAGGCAGTCAGGACTAAAGCACTTATTGTACTTGATGCTTCATTGTATTTTTCATGAATGCTTATATCATACAATTTACAAAGACTTCTCAAATGTTAGGTTTAGGCCCGATTGGCTGTTTCTCTTCTATTGATTATCTGCAGAAATTGAGCCCAAACMAAATATGGATAGATATTCTATTATACTAAATCTAGAAAGAAGCTGTGGAATATGGGGCTGGAGACAAGTCTCAGTGGTTAAGAAAACTGTCTATACCTGAAGAGTTCCTAGGTTCAATTTCTAGAACCCGGATAATAGCTTACAAGTATAACTTCGATCAGAATACCCAACACCTTCTTCTTGTGTCTGTGGTCACCAGGCATGCTGCTGGTAAAGAGAATACATATCACTAAAATGCCCATTTGTGTAAAGTAAAATAATTAAAAATAATTTTTAAATAATCTACAAATTAAAGAACATAAATTAATGTTTTCTATAAAGAGAAACATTGTCATTTTATGGTACACTAAGAACAGAATGTGATTTGTGACTTGTCCAAAGATTTCCTTGTCCCTCTTTCAGATATCAAGACCTTATGCAGGAAATAGTCACTTGTAGTCACCTAAGTATGATTGTAGTCACTTAAGTATGGTTGATATCAAAAGTCACTATACTTCTCTTGATTTTTTCAAATTGATGAATGTTTCCACAGACATTTGTAAATATCCTGTGATGTATGAGCTATAGCAGAGTGTAAGGAAGAAGTTACTTCACTACATATTTAAGGTACAAGTAGCTGATGTGCAAGGACAGTACACTGATTCACACAGATAGTTTATTATGTTTTATTTTGTTTAGTTATAAGCATTATGGGTTATAGATACTG
>BDUI01008678.1:44237-60451 GCA_002335545.1 Apodemus speciosus
GCCTCTTGGTATCTGAGGCAGAGTAGCTGAAGTCAAAGATAAAATCAGGTGTCATAAGCTGAGTGGAGGTGCAGCGAAACACACACTCACGGGGAGCTCTTGGACCATATAAACTATACACACATGTAACACCAGGGCTGCAGATGTGCCAGTAGATTAGCGTTTGTCTAGCATGTGTGACACAATCTAGCATGTGTGACAGTCTATGGCTTGAGCCATAGACTGAACAACAACAACAACAAAAACAACCACCTTGCAATGTTGGACTTATTTGGATCCTCCATATATGTTTACAACATGTTTTCACATGGATCCTATTTTCTTTGAACATGAGATCTACATTGAAAGGCTCTACAAAATGCTTTACATTGTTTGGTTGATGTAGCTCAGGCTCTAGAAGCACGGTGGGTGCTGTGAGTGCCTTTAGAGCATGTTTACAGCAACAGCTATGGAAGTGTCAGGATGACAGAGCATAGCCACCCAAACTGGGTGACACCTGTTTAATGTTGGTTTTTGACCCGGGTATCAGGAGAATCGAATTCAGCTAACATACCTCGCCCAAGACTTACCTCCCTTAAATGTGAGGGTTTAGAGCTGCAGCTAAGAGCTTCGAGAAGTAAATAATAATCTGGGCAATGGGTTGGTTAACGACCTCGATTCCCCAGGTTCATTGCTCTAGCTTACCAGTCGACTTTATCTCAGAGCTACCTACAGTGTCACAATCCTACCTAAGCCCAACACAGCACTCCTGCCACTTATACTTGTGAACCCTGCATCGTCTTACTCTTTCACATTTTCTTATGGAGATTTTTCCTTCCGAGGCTGTGCTAAAATTTCACTGCATGCAAACCTGGCGATGCAGATTGAGCATTTATTATTTTAAACCCCGTCTGGAATTCTCCGCCTGCCTGCCTGCCCCCTCTCTCTTTTTCACCTCTCTCTTCATCTGTTGCACGCTTTCCCCCCTCCCTCTTCCCTCCAGTATGTTTATGCATTCAGAGAAGAGTCTTCTGGGAAAATAATGGAAGAGAAAAGCTTGTGATTTATCATTACACTATAATGGGTGCCCCGCTTCCGCTGGAGGAGGTCAACCTCTCTGAGAGATACCACAGTCCCTCCTTATTAACGTTCTGTTCCCACTAATGGCTCGGGGTAGGGCAGCCAGGTCTTACAAGGAAGGCATTTAAGAAGAGCACTTTGTTTAATGGAAGCTGGGGGGTTTTACAGGGGACATATATAGCACCAAGCATTCCTAGGAGAGTGACATATTCATAGATAAAGAACTCCCGCTCCCCACCCAGGAGCGAGGCTTTAAAAATCTCAGCATGCCTTTCCCCTTGCTCTCCTACTCTATTTGGTTCAGGTTTTTTTTTCTCTTTTCCTTTTTTTCCCCCTGATTTTTTATTCCACCACACCTTTACAATTACCATTTAAATTTTCATCAGCCCTTTTTATTTCAAGCTCCCCTCATCTCTTTCACATTTTAATAGAATTCCATTGGGGGTTCTGCCTTGTTGTCAGCTCTCTTAACTCACTGGYTTCATCACAACAAGGCTGTGTTTAACCCCTTTGCATTCACTAAGTCAAGTTCAAGTTCCTTAGCAGAGGGCCTCACCAGGCCCATTGCAACCCTTACCTCCCTAAGAGAGTCAGACCAGAATCGCCAAACTGATTTCCAGAGTGGTTTACCAGCTTGCAATCCCACCAACATTGTAGAAGTGTTCCTTTTCCCCCACATCCTCTCCAGCATCTGCTGTCCCCTGAGTTTTTCATCTTAGCCATCCTGACCTGTGTAAGGTGGAATCTCAGTGTTGTTTTGATTTGCATTTCCCTGATAACTAAGGATGCTGAACATTTCTTTTGGTGCTTTAGAGCCATTCGAGTTTCTTCAGTTGAGAATTCCCTGTTTAGCTCTGTATGTACCCCCATCGTTAACCTGCAGACACAGCTATATCACTCCTGGGCATATACCCAGAAGATGCTCCTACATGTAATAAGGACACATGCTCCACTATGTTCATAGCTGCCTTATTTATAATAGCCAGAAGCTAGAAAGAACCCAGATGTCCCTCAACAGAGGAATGGATACAGAAACTAGGGTATATATATACACAATGGAGTACTATTCAGCTATTAAAAACAATGAATTNACCTTTAGAGGAGAATAATATTGTTGCATGGCTTAACGACTGTTCTTGTAATATTTTGGCAAATAATAAGGTTGTTTTCTACCTTGTTCAAAATATATGCAGGAGGATAAATTGAAGAGTYATGCATTAAAACTGTTGGTAGAAGAAATTTTCATACATTCTAATATTGACTATGTTGGCTATTACTATGTATGTYAGTTATTAGTGGCCATATTTATRCAGATTTATCATAAGGAGAAGCAAGCTGAGCATATAAATACAAAACGTACAATTGTAGGAGAAAAGAAGCACCAAGAAGTGTAAACAGATTAAAGCAAAGCCTGATGCTAAGCTGACTAAAGGGAGGGTGACCTCAGAGCAAGACTCTGCCTAGCTGAGCTTCTAATTTGTTAAAAGGAATTAAAGAACAGCTTAGAGATAGGTTTCCTTTATCATAGCTTTAGTGCCAGCACTCAGAAGGTTGAGAACCAAGATCTCTGAGTTCAAGTCTAGCCYGGTATGTAGAGCAAACTTCAGARCAGCAAAGATTAAGCAGTGAAGGAAATCATCAAAAAYAAAAAGTTGGTGAAGGCCTAACTCAAGTAGGGTGCCATGGTTTAGACACTGAAAAAGCAGTACTTGGTAGCTTCAGCCACCTCGTTTTGGCTTTAGAGACAAGGGTAGAAGTTAAGGGTTTTGGACTTTCACTCCATGACTAAGAAAATCCCCTGAGACCAGATATGTGTCAGGGATACCCCTGCATGTAGGCCTAGAGAGGCCATTGTGGAAGGTATGAAGATAGAGCCTGTATTTTCTTGGAAACCTGAAAATTTTAGACTTGCCAGAGGCATGGGATACCAGATAAGGACAGCTTCTAACAGGAAGTCGAACCAGCATGAGAAACATGTGTTGCAGTCAACAAATCAGAAGGGAGTTGAAGAAGTAAATACCACTTTGATATCAAATCTAGAGGTGCAGAATTTGGAGTTTGCCTATTTAGTTTTTGGGTTTGTTTTGGTCCCGTATTTCTCACTATTTCCCCTTTCCTCCCTCTTGAATAGTAATGTGTATTCTATGTCATTGTATGTTGGAACTATGTGATTTGCTCTTAAATTTTAAATTTACATGGAGTTACAGTTAAGAGATTCTATGACTCTCAGAAAAGACTTAGAACTTTAGACTTTTTAAGAGGGCTGAGACCATTTTGGACTATGGGAACTTTTAAATTTGTACTGACTGCATTTCTGCATTATGATATGGCTACAAGCCTGTGCATGCTTGTACAACTTAGGAATGTGGTGGTTTGAGTGAAAATGGCCTCTGTAGGCTCATAGAGAGTAGCACTAATAGATGTGGCCTTGTTGGAGTAGGTGTAGTCTTGGAGGAAATATGTCACTGCTGATGGGATTTCAGGTTTCAGCAGTTCAAGCAGGGCAGTGTTATTCGCTTTTCCTGCTGCCTGATGATTCAGATATAGAAAATGTGGCTTCTTCTCTAGCATCATATCTGCATGAATGGCATCCAGTGCTTCCTGCCATAAACACAATAGACTAATCCTCTGAACTGTAAGCAAGTCCCTATTAAATGTATTTCTTTATAAGAGTTGCCATGGTCATGGTGTCTCTTCACAAGCAATAGAAACCAACATGAGAAAAATGTGTGCTGCAGTCAAAGGACAAAGATAGTGTCCTTTGTTATATAGAAATTTTAAAGTTTCATGAGGTCTCATTTGTTTATTGTTGTTCTGGATTTGCTGACAGTATTCTGTTCAGAAAGTCTTTTTTCTATTCCAATGAGTTCAAGACTACTTCTTACATTTTCACCTATAAAATCCAGTGCATTTGTTCTTATGCTGAATCTGATCCATTTGGAGTTGAATTTTGTTCATGGTAGTAATCTATTTTGATTCCTCAATACCTAGATATCTAGTTTGAGCTGTACCCGTTGTAGGAGTTCTCTGTTAGAAGTGATACTTTTGATGTATTCCTAGATTTATTTTTCAAGTATTTTATTGAATATTTCTGCATCTATGGTTATAAGAGAAATTAGTCTGAAATTCTCTTTCTTTGTTGAATTTTCATGTGGCTTAGGCATCAGCGAAACTGTGGCTTCCTAGATTGAGTTTGGCAGTGTTCCTTTTGTACATTTTTTTGTGGAATACTTTGAAGAATAGTGGTAATAGCCATTTTAAGATAAGATAGAATTTTGCACTAAAACTATCTGACATGAGATTTTTGTTGTTGGGAGACTTTTGATGACTGCTTTCATTTCTTTAGAAATATAAACAGGCTATATGGCCGTTTAAATGGTTTACCTTATTTTAATTTAACTTTGGTAAGTGGTAGCTGTCTCAAATATTGTCCATTTCCATTAGATTTTCCAATTTTGGGAAATACAGGCTTTTGCATTATGACCTAATCATTCTTTCAACTTCCTCTGTGTCTGTTGTTATGTCTCCATTTTAATTTCTGATTTGTGTTTATTTAGATACTGTCTCCTTTCTTTTGATTAGGTTGGCTAAGGGTTTGTTTATGTGTTGATTTTCTCAAAGAACACAGTGGGTTTTTGATACTTTGTACGTTTTCTATATTTCAAAATAATTGATTTCAGCCCTGATTTTGATTATCGCCTGACTTCTGTCTTTGGTGTGCTCATTTCTCTTTTTTAGAGCTATCAGGTATACTTTTGAATTACTTGCACGAAAACTTTCTAATTTATTTATGGATTTATTTAATGCTATGAACTTTTTTCGTAGCACTGCTTTGATTGTGTCTCATAAATTTGGGTATGTTGTGCCTTCATTGAAAATTCTAGAAAGTCTTTAACTTCTTAATTTTTTTCTCTGATGCAGAGATCACTGAGTAGAGAGTTGTTCAATTTCTGTGAGTGTGTAAGGCTTTCTGGTGTTTCTGTTGTTGTTGAAGTCTAACTTAATCCAAGGGGGTTTGATTAGATACTAGGCATTATTTCAATTTTCCTGTATCTTTTAAGGCTTGGTTCGTGACTGTTTATATGGTCAATTTTGGAGAAAGATTCATGAGGTACTTAGAAGAATGTATAATTTTTTGTTTTTGAGTGAAATATTCTGAAGATATCTATTTGTCTATTTGGTCTATTTGCATCACAGTGGTTGTGTGTGTGTGTGTGTGTGTGTGTGTGTGTGTGTGTGTGTGTGTCATCATTTCTGTTTGGTCTGCACGGCCTATCTGTTGGTGATTTTTAAGTGTGGAAGTCTCCCACTATTAATGTGTGGTTTAAACTTTAGCAATGTTTCTTTTAAAAATGTGGGAATTACTTATTTCCTTTGTTTTCCTATATGTAGTTATCTTCCTTGCATTGTAGTCTTCCTTACAGTATGATCTGTAGGGCTGGATTTGCAGATAGATATTGTTTGAATTTGTATTCCTCCTGAAATATCTTGTTTTCCCCATCAATGGTGGCTGAGAGTTTTGATGGGTTAGTAGTGTAGGTTGGCACCTGTGGCTTTTTAGAGGTTTCAAGATATTTATCCAGGTCCATCTAGATTTTAGATCTCTAGAGAAGTTGGGTGTAATTCTGATAGGTTGGCCTTTGTATGTTACCTGGCCTATTTCCCTTGCTGCTTTTAGTATTCTTTCTTTGTTCTGTAGATTTTGTGGTTTTATTCTTATGTGGGTAGAGGCTTTTCTTTTCTGGTCCAGTTGTATTGGTATTCTATAAGCATCTTGTATGTTTATAGGCATCTCTTTCTTTAGGTTGGGAAATCTGTGATTGTGTTGAAAGTATTTTCATACCTTGGAGCTGGGACTCTACCTTCTACTATCCCTATTATTCCTAGATTAGTTCTTTGCATGGTATCCCAGATTTCCTGGATGTTTTGTGTCAGAAAGCTTTTAGATTTAACATTTTCTTTGACTGATGTATTGATTTCTTGTATTGTATTGTATTGTATTGTATTGTATTGTATTGTATTGTATTGTATTGTATTGTATACACCTAAAATTCTCACTTCTGACTTCTGTATTCTGTTTATGATGCTTGCATCATTCTTTTCCATATGTTTTCCATCTTCAGGATCCCCTCAGTTTGTGATTTCTTTATTGCTTCTATTTTCAGGTCTTGCATAGTTTTATTTACTTCTTTTACCTGTTTAATTGAATCTTCCTGTATATCTTTAAGAGATTTATTTGTTTCCTCTTTAAGTATCTCTACCTGTTTGTAGAGATATTTTTTTTCCTCTATTTCTTTAAGAGATTTAGTCATTTCCTCTTTTATGGCCTCTATTCTCTTTATAATATTGGATTAAATGTCTTTTGTCATTTTCTTCTGCTTTGACTGTGTTAGCATACCTGGGGCTTTCTGTACTAGGAAGGTAGCTGTGCTCTGACACTTTCATATTGCCCTGGCTTTTATTGTGTTMTTTTGAGGGTCCTTAATCATCTGTGTGGCTTTGGTCCCAGGATGCTCCCATTGTAGTAGGTATTAAGAGGATGGTTAACCTCATGTTCATGGTGTGGCAGGTCTCTGGTGGGTATCCTTGTGCTGTTTGGTTCTGGATCAGTAGGTTTATATGGTTCAGAGTGTTCAGATATGATTAAGATGGCAGAGAGTTGGGGTGAGAATCAATGATGCATGTTTTGATGCTAGTACTATGCTGTTTTCTTTCCTATAGCTTTATAGTACAATTTGAGGTCTAAACTCAGGAAACACCTAGCAGATTTTTTATAATTCATCATTTTTAAGCTACCCTGGACTGTGTGTGTGTGTGTGTGTGTGTGTGTGTGTGTGTGTGTTGTATGTTGTATATTTCCAAATAAAAAATCCTTTAATAATCTGAGACAATTAATGGACATTTCAAYTTTTCAATGGCAGTCTTATCTAAAGTGAAGACTGAAATTTTACTGAATTTATTTTGAAACAACCCTAGAGGAATCCCACTACTTCTTGACTTTTTAGAGGATAGCAGTAAAAACATAATGTACATGGATTTTTTTGAAGTGAGATATTTCAAAGTAGAAAATTATTTCTTTGTTACTAGTTCATTTTCTAGAGATATTTTATCTCATCAACAGAACATTGTCCAGGGAGTATAATTTTGGTATGAGCAGAGCTTCCTGCCTATTCATGTTGAATATTCCTGACTACCTGCCTATTCTTACATCAAGGAATAATAACCTAAAACTTCTAACAATGAACAAATATTATTGTCAGCTGAGGTAATTTCTCCTTAGTGTATACAAAAGATCCAAAAGAAATTTTTATGAAAACATCTTACCATCCATTTTAAAGACTTAAAATTATCAACCTTGATAGCATACAATGAGTTTGACAGAAATGTGCAGTGGATGCCACCAAGAGTATAAACAATTGAAGCCAAAAAGTTCTGGAAGAAAACCTTCCCTTTTACTGATAGGGCTTGGCTTTTCATATAAGGACATATTTTAAACACGGTTTTGTCACCTAAAAAATAAGGCAGCTGGACTAATCAATTTGAAAAGATTACAAAGGATAGAAATAATACATTTTAGTACCTAGTGTATATTATTTGCTAAATATATCATTTCTAACTATGATAGTGATTTATTTATCTTGGTAAACTTTATCTGTAACTTTCATACACATTCTAGTGAATATATTTATGTTATACACATATATATGTAAGTTTGAATATGATACACACACATACACACACAAACACATACACATGCTTTGGAAGGCAAAGACAAAGGCAGAACACAGAAGGGAATTATAGAAGTCTAACTAACTAGAAGTACTTCAGTGATGAGGAAAAATTAGCGTCAGCCCATAACATTGAATAATGTTAGAATCTTAGATTACCATGCTCACTTTGTCTCTTGTGATACTTGTGTGGGATTGGGATTTCCTACTAGATGACTGACAGTTCTAGCTACAAGATTTTTTTCTGATATCACCCTCGAAAATGGTTAAGGTATTGTTGTGGTCTCATGAGGACAGAAATCTTTACTTCCTATTCAGACTTGACTGGGCTATGAGTATGCAGGTGCTGATTATTTTCTCTATACGCTGTTCATGTGACTAGAGAGAAGTTTTTGGTTTTTGTTTGCTTGTTTGTTGGTTTTGTTTTGTTTATTTTGTCTATACCTGTAAATATTGTTGAATTGCTAGCAAATTCAACTTTAGTCTTGAGATTGCAAGGTCAAAAGGAAATGTAGAAAACTTGGGCTATTCTATAGTCTCAAGATCCTTAGTTGACCTATTTATTTCTCCCATCTTTTCAATTTTTTTGGTATTATATATATTTCCCAGGTATTTTAATTATACTTAATGAGGAAAATAGAGTAAGTTTGAACACTTTGAGGGAGAGAGAGAGAGAGAAATACATACATACATACATACATACATACATACATACATACATACATACAGACAGACAGACAGACAGACAGAGAACATACTAATCCATGTGCACAATCAGGTTTTTTTCTTAATTGTTTTTTGTCTTGTTTTTTAAATAAGATTTATTTATTTATTTATATTCAGATGTACCTCTGTATATGCCTTTTTATATAGGTACCATTAGATGACAGGTAGAATAAGACATCAGATCTCCTAGAGCTGGAATTATTGGCAAATGTAAGCTACCTAACATGAGTGCTGGGAACCAAACCCCTCTACCCTTGAAACAGCATATAGTGCTCTTAACTGCTGAGCCATACTGCCATATCTTCAGATACCTTCTCTGCCCTGAGTTATTTTTGGTTTGTTTGTTTGTTTTTGAAACAGMGTCTCAAATCTGAATCTGTATTGTCCTGACCCTTTCTCTACCTCCTCAACACAGGATTAGGACTACTGTACTCACATTTGTATGGGCCTGGGGATTTGAATTAATGTTCGCCTAATCCTGTATCACTGATTCATCTCCCTCACCTCATTTAGACTATAACTTAAAACATTTTCTTCTGATAGTGATCTTCAGAATTCTTTTCATATAGTATCATATGCAAGTATCAAACTTAGAATGAAGAAAAACTTAAATATTTAACAAAAGGGTATTTGAACATCACTTTTTGTATTTCATAATACTTATACAATGAAGCAAAAGTGAAGTGGGTGACTTTAGTTATATTATGAGCAATTTTCCAAGATCTGTGTATGGTTGACATAAGGATAAAACCAAGTCTCTATTGAGATTTTTCTTCAAAACAACAAGAATATTACATTTGTCACAATTACTGACCTTCTTTTGTTAATTCTCCTTCAAATTTTAAGCAAACATTTTCATGATTTACAAAAGTGGACTGTGCTTGAAAACATATTCATTGGATACATCAGCACTATATACCTTGGAAATGTCTGTACCATTGGGAGGTAAGCATGGGTATTTATATAAGAACTCCAGATAAAAGATGCATGTGACAGTCTCTCCCTTATTTCGCTCTACTTGTGATGTGTCTAGGGTAGTTTACTTGCTTTTAATGCTATTTCCCACTATAATGTTCCATTACTATGCAATATAATATTCTGGTCTTAGGTTATCTTGACTCCAAGACAACATTTCTATAGTTCAGAATACACAGCTACATTAGGCTTTGATCCAAGACATGATGGGTACTGTTTTCACTATAAGAAGGAAATTTAGTAGTCACACATGAATTTGCTATATTGATCTCTGCCCATACCAGAAATTGTTCTGTAAACTATCTAACTTCCATCTTTCCTGTGTATAGGCATATGCCAGAGACAGAACTATCCTGGAAATATGATGGATTACCCAAGTGCCAAAGAGGAGAGCACTGTAAGTAGAGCCCATGTCGGAAAGCCAGCTAGGAAGTAATATCTTGAGGCAGTATCAGACTTATACAGTCCATTGCATCACTGGACTCATGAACATTAAAACACAAGTTGATGCAAAGAACTATTAAGATTTTTTAACATAACAATCTAGGGGATGGGGAAATGATTCAATTGGTTAAATGCTTACCATGCAAGTTTTAAGGCCTGAGTCTGTATCACTAGCATCCATGTAAAAGCAGGGCATGATGATGGCATGCCCTGTAATCCTAGGGACAGAAGAAGGCAAGATCTTAGTAGATCCTGCAAAAACATTGGATAGCACTGGCTAAAGCAGTGAAGTGCAAGTTCATTGAGATATAGTATCTCAAAATTAAAGCTTCAGGGCAATAGAGGAAGTCACAAATGCTCTAATGAGACACCCCGTTCCCTAAATGTGTACATCCATTCACACACAGACACAGACATAGACACACAGATACGCAGACATACACATACACACACACATAAACACACACACACACACACACACACACACACACACACACACTCACATGCACATTTAAAAGATAAAATTAAAAGCAGTGTGAGGTTCAGCAAGACTGTAAACCCAGCTCTCCTGTGGCAAAATTTAAAGGCCAGCCTGAGTTATCTAATGAGACCATGTCTTAAACAGAAAATCTGCATACAAATCGAAACTACAACACATTGATCTCCATGCAAGGCTGCTTCTCAGAACTAGAGTATTTTATTGTATTGGTGCCAAGAAATTGGTCTGGGTGACAGGGACACAATGGGGTCAGGTCTGGAGAATCCTTTTGGCTTCAAATTAACTGGCTAAAAATGAGACCTTTAGTCTTTTAAAATATATATTTCATGTGTTTTGTTAAAACTATTTTTTTTTACTAAAGTATCATGTTGTTTTGACATTTGAAAGCCATTAATGCTTTCAAGTGGTTTTGAAAAGATAGGGCTGCTGACTTTCTCTACTTCATCATATCCTAGTATTACAGTAAATACATGTATTTTACTCTCATACATTTCTTAGTGAGTCCATTATTATACTGCAATTAATCCTTCAAGACAGATTCAGAGTTCTACAACTCAATATGGAGCTACATTACTTTATATAGAACAATGAACCAGCAACATTTGACTGTCACTCTGAACTGGAAACTCCTCAAGTTGTTTTCAATAGCATCTGTATTCTCATCTTTTAATTTTTAGAAAAGACTCTCCCCCCCMCACACACACACTTTAATAAGTTTTTTTTTCATGAATCTTAACTGATGTAGTGTCTCCCTTTTCAGAAATGAACAAATGGACAATTATATAATTGTATAATTGTATTGGCTTAAATTTTACTTCATGAAAAAAAAATCTAATTTTAAGTTTATGAGTTAAAAACTTAAAAATCTTAAGATAGGTTTAACATTTGAAACGTGATCCTGAATATTAAATTTTTAAAGTAGTACCAATGCAAGTATAGTTGTTTTGACTGAACACTGTGCTATGTATGGCAGATAACGTTTGCAGCTTATATTTTATCTTTCAGTGTTGAAAAGTGTTATTGTTTAAATTATACAGAAAAAATGAAAACTGAGGCACAAAAAGTTAAGTAATTTAAATAAGGGCGGTGCAATTTCTTTAATACACATTTTTTTGTTTTTGTTTTTGTTCCTGTTTGTTTTGGTTTTTTTTTTAATCTATCCTGCTACTCAGAAAAAAAAACAAATGACTTTTATTTTAAAAAAAGCTATTGTGCATTCTTCTATTGTTTATTTTTCACTTATTTTCTTGTTTATTTGCAAAAAATAAAAACCCTTTTATTTTTCTAAGTTGGGAAAAAGTTATGCAAGTATAGGATTTCAGTGTAGGAAAATCTTTTACTCAAAGCCTCTGGGTTTCAGTTTTATGTCAGGAAGCAGAGAACAGTGATGAATTTGGAGTGAGACTTGATGATTTGTGGCTTCCAAAAATCCTTCTCTAAAATTTTTTGCCACTTTCAGATTGCAAACTTGCCAGAGCATTCATTGAGCAGCATGAATCTTAGAGATGTGGCTCCAGCCCTCTAAATTAGCTAAGCCAAATTCAATGTTTTGATCCAAATTCCTTGGCTTCATTAATGCTAGATCCAAAATACCAGATTGGTTCACGGCCATCAGAACTTTAAAGTGGCCTTCAGGATCAAAGCGATACAGCTAATTGATCAGTTCCAACATTGTTCGCTAGGTTTCAGTGTTACCCTCAGCAACATCATCAAATCCAGCCTCTTTGATGACATCCTTTTCATTTAAGGAAAGGCATAGTTGTTGTTATTTTTATTTTTCTTGTTGTGGCCATTTAAAAAGCTCATGAACATTGAGCCCCCTCATGGATGTATTTCTGCATGAGCTCAGACCTAATATCTCTAAGAAAGCATCAGTTTTGTTAGAAACTGTACTGGTACAAAGTGTCTTGCCTGCGCTAGATGGAACCAAACCACAGCACACCCTATAGAGTCTCAAATCCAAGGATAACAATATCCTCCACAGATGTAGTAGAGGAGTTTCTTCTACTTCTCCCCATTTCTGAATCAGTTCCTTATAGCCACCCACATCACTGTATGTGATATCAGTTTTTTGCTTCACTTGCATCATGGATCAATTTTAGGAGGTAGCAAAATATGAATTTTGTATTTGCTTCTCTCCACATCAACTCTTATCCTTCCTTTAATAGTCAGTAGCTGTCATGTGACCACTGAGATCTACCACAGTCTTGGAAAATCGTGCTACTTCACACTGATAATCTATTCTCGATCCTCTGAATAAGCAGCAAATATCTTCATATAGTTAACAACCTGGAAAGATTGTTCACTCTGAAGATTTTTTATCTCCTGCCAAATTCCATAGAGAGGGCTGGTGGTGGCAGGCCAGTGCATTAAGCTGCTAAATGCCATCTTCAACATATTTGATTTGCCTGGAGTAAGTACTCTGATTTCAGTTTTCAGCAGCCTGATCATCCAGAGCTCAGATGGACTTGTGGTCCTAGTCATCTCTGGTTTTCTTATGCTTGGCAGGTAGGCAATCTGGCATTTTAGAAGCTACAAGTGCTTCAGAGTTTGCAAAGTACCTTTCTCGCTTCCAGTGTTCTCTCATTTATTTTAATACTGTTTTAGAGAAAAAAGATTTTCACAGATGATCAGGTAATATAAGGCCCATTTTATTATTTAATTGGATACTTTTTGCATATACTTAACTATCAATCCATAAAATAGTTTATATCATACATAAAGTTAAAGAAACATCTGCAAGACTAAATTTTGTTTGAAAAAGATAATCAATGTCTTAGAAAGAATAACATTAGATAGACATTTGCTGCAATGTTCTTCACATCCATTTATGAAGCCTCATTGATGATGAAGAAGAAACATAAATATATTCTTCGGCACAAACCTCAAAGACACTGTTCACTCAGGCTGCAGTGCATGCAGGTATAAGATTTAAGTCACAAAGTTGCCTTGGTATATGTTTACTGTATTGTTTTGTTTCATTGATTCTGTGATTGCTTCTACAAATTTCATATATCTTTTTCTGAAATATTTCAGATTCTACACCCGAGAGTCACATTCCATTATTAATCAGAAAGAATTTGATTTTATTGGAAGTGTCCATGACTGGCTAATCCAAAATAGTTCCTGGGGGCATAGTGTTGATTCTGATCTGTAAACAGCTGAGAAAAAGCAGGTACAGGAAAGCTCTCTAACCTACTCTGTTCTATAGAAAAACTGACTTCAAACTCCCAGGAGAAAAAAGAATACCTTGCTACCAAAGCTTAAAAATCAATTCAGAAATGAGCCTGAAGAAACAGACTAACATAAATCTCGTATTCCTCCATTTTCCTTCCACAAATCTCCTGGTCACTGTGTGTATATATACAAAACTTTTTCATTGATTCTTTTTGAATTTCACATCATGTACTCCAATCACACTTATATCCCTGTCTCAGCATATCTTCCCTCTGCCCTTGCAACTCCTGCTGCCAAAAGAAAAACAAAACAACTAACAAGAACACATACACACACACACACACACACACACACACACACACACACACACAAGAAAAACTAAAACAATCCAAAATAACCAAACACCAAACAAACCAACAACACCCATCTTGTTGTCAAAGCTGTAGTGTATAATATTGTATCCCACAGTATTCACTTGTTTACTCTTTATTTCAAATGTTACCAAAATTTTCCCAGTTTCACCTCCACAAACTCCCATCTCCTCCCTGTCACCTTACTTCTATGAGGGTGCTCCCCCACACAGCCACCGACTACAACCTCAGCGCCCTAGCAGTATTCACTTTTTTTTCATAATTCTTTCCTTGCAAGTATTAATTACAATGACTCTTGGGTCTGATGCAAGGCCTGTAGCTTCCACTATACCATCAACACTAATTCTTCACCAGGGCTTCTCTAAAATAACCTGTTCTTGCCCTGTTGTCATAGAGATACTGCAGCCTTGATTCTACAGAACCAGTGCCTTTATGTAAACCAGTAGTTTATAGATGGGGTAGAGGTTGGGGTGTGTCAATTTGTAACCATGGACCTGTGCCTGGGTTGTAGATGAGTTGTTCAGTCTGCCAGATCAGCTCTCACATACTCTCATGAGCAGGATGTTCTCTCCAGCACTGCGTTTGCTAGCTCACCCAATGCCACATCCCACAAGGGATTATCTCATCCTCACATGTGCCCACACCTTTCTTCCATTGCCCATTTTTCATATATAAATAYTGAAATCTTGTAAATCATGCTGAAATGGATTCCACAGTTTCATACTCATTCCCCCAGGACTCACCTTACTCCATGACAGCTTATTTAGAAACCTTCCTTGAATAAAATTCTTAATTCCCACCTGCTCCTAGACAAGTTTATAACTTCTTCTAATTACTTCCTCAGGATCCTGTGTTTAGCCAAATTATCCCAATGGATATATTTGCTGAATGTTTTATATTTCTCCCCAGGTAGATTATTACCTCCTTTGAGGTTAGAAACTGTAGTTTCTATAGCAGTGTGTCCAGCATTTAAAAGAGATGTTAAATATTTGATAGGCTTAAAAATAAAGATGAGAAAAGGCTGGGAATCTTATGTTACCCTTGCACACTCCTTCTCTTGTTCCTCCTCTACTTAACATTTTCTTTCTAAATGTTGTCTTTTCCACTTCCTCAGGTAGACTGGTAAGGCTACTGTAAACATAGGAGAGAAAAATAAAGTTTTCATTTTTCTATATTTTAGTCGAATCTTTGTAAACTCTAAACCATATTGATAGATAACATTTTTTTCTTTCTTTACTTGTTTCTCAATTCCTGTAGAGTTTCCATATGGTAATGTCACAAAGTATTTTCATGAAAAGATTATAGAGCACTTTGTGAAACATGTGCTTTATATAGCGACAAGCCTATAAAGAGGCTCATGTTTTRAAGGAGGAAAGACTATTTAACTCTGTCCCTTCTAATTTTATTAGTTATTTGAGTGTTTTATATATGTTTCAATGAACATAGTCACCCCTTCTAAATATTTAGAGATTAACATTATTTACTTACCCATACATTTTTCTCCACCAAGACCAATCTGAACTGTTTAAATATTATTGATATGTGGTATTTCACTGGAGCATAATTAGCTTACCAGGAGTTATTCTCTTAGACAAAACTGTTTTTCCCTTTGCCAACATCTAACAATTTCCAATTGCTCTGTGTCTAGAGGTGGAGATTCCTACTAAATTCATGTTCCATGCAGAAATTTTGTCTTGCTTGGGTTTGCATGATTTGTTTGTTTGTTTGTTTGCTTTGTTTGTTTGTTTGTTTGTTTTTGAGTGTTGTCTTAACCACTCRGAGTTCATACATGCAGTTGCCATGCTGTGTCCAAAAGACAATGTTTCCCTGTGTTAATTAACTATCTCTGGTTCTCAGACTCTTTCTGCTCCCTTTTCCACAGGGATGCCTGAGCCTTAGGGGGAGAGGGAATGGTATATATGTTCCATTTAGGGCTAAAGTTTCTGAATTCTCTTCTCCTAACTTTGGCCAGTTGTGGTTCTCTGTGTTAAATACTGTCTACTACAAATAAATTTTTTTTGGTTTTTCAAGACTGGGTTTCTCTGTATAGACCTGGCTGTCCTGGAACTCACTCTATAGTGCAGGCTAGCCTTGAAACACAGAAATCTGCCTACCTCTTCTAAGGATTGATAGATGAATTGATGTATGCATATAATGATAGTTCATTAGGAGTTGGTTCAATACTATACATATCTGAAAATAACACTAGTAGATTTCCCCTATGGCCTATGATCT
>BDUI01008680.1:21188-37233 GCA_002335545.1 Apodemus speciosus
GCATAGTTCTGTAGTTCTAGTGTTCCTGAGGAGAATTCAGGAGGATACTTCTGCCCCAGCAGCCATTCTGTCTAGCCCTATCTGTTGAGTTCCGCCTTCAATGATAGACCCTGTCTCGGCAAATAAGATGCAGAGTGAAAGCAAGACATCAGATCCCATCCTCTCACCTCTACATAAACATAYRAATGGACACATACACATGGGCATATATGTGCAAGGAAAAGACTGGAATAATATARTGATGCAAAAATGTTATGACTTACCAATACTGAGAATTTGATGCATGACCCTGGGAATAAGGAAATAATAAAATTATCAGGGTAGCCTAGCATCTCTGTGAAATAATATTAGAGACAAGCTACTTGGAGAAGGAGGATAGAGACATTTGGTCTAGAGGTTTTGATCYATGGTTACCTGACTATAAATTTTGTACCTTTGGTGGGGCAGAATATCACAGTGGGGAGTATGTGGTAAAAAAAGAACAGCTCACATCATAATGTCTGGTGCTGCAAAGAGAAAACTAGAAGGRGATGGAGAGAAGGGGGATGGGAAGAGGAGTAAAGAGAGGCAGGTGACTATGCTTGCAACACATGACCTCTGGGGAATATTTAAGACCTAACTCATAATATTCAGCATGGAATTAAATTTGGGAAAACAGTTATGATTTATTCTTTTGTAGTCCCATTATACATTGTAAAATAGAAGAAACATCTAGGTTGGAAAATTCTTCAGAGAGCACAAAAGCATTTCAAACTAAACTTCATTAATCTTACCAGCAGTATCCCAGTCAGAGGGCAAGTTCTGTTCTGTACAGCTGCTACTTTGAGACTCAGGTTGATGAACTTTCTCGGACCATGTGGTGAAGCCCAAATGGACTCCAGACTCTCACAGATTCTGATGTCTGAAATACTAGGCAACTTCCTAGGCTCTCCCACCTGAAGCATCTTCACAAGTAATGAAAACTGCTTTCATCTAAATTCTGCACTGTGCAAGTGTGACCCCTACATTTTTCTAATGAGCCCCGCATRGTGGGAGGGGTTAAATGAATTAGTYCCTGACTGGGTCTGCAAGCTCTCCGGAAATAAGCACATAACCCCAGTACTTTCAACAAGGCTCCTTCTAACACAATCTTCCAAACTCAGAAAACCACAGCTATGTTCTCCACCATAACGTTACCCAGAATCCCTTGATGCCTTTGAGATAAAGGCAAGCTTTCGAGTATATCAAGGAGGCCATTTGTGATCTAGAATGCTTCAAGACTCACTTTTACAGCTTTGCACAGGAATCCAGAGTTCTGTCCCCACACAGTTTCACATCTGGTGCTTATACCACACTGTTCCCAGTGTCCGAAGTAGATGCTGTTCCTGCATTCATTCATTTTCAGATGTCTTGGTTGATGTTCAGCTGGCTCTGAAACCTTTGTGATGAAGTAGAATATAAAGCTTCTTTTATCATTCCACCCTTCTCAGAAATGTCTAGCTCCTTATGAAATGACCTACCATTMTGCCTTGCAAGAGACGGAGTGGTTCCCCAGAATTCAGAATTTCAGTACTAAAATAGGGAGAATTCCAAGTAAACCTGTTCAACTAAGTCAGCACACCCTGTGCCCCTCCTCTTAAGTCTCTTAKGCTTTTGTTATTTTTGTCATTCTGAATTCCATCCTGCACTGCACCTACTCAAAGATTCCCTGTAAGAGCATAAACTCTGAAGTCAGTGGCCTTGCTTCATTTAGTTTTGTAGCCCTAGGCAGGGTTTCTAAGATACTTATTTTGTTTCATTATTTTTTGTTTGGTTTGGTTTTTTAAATACCAGTGTTCAGGTCTCCAGCCCCCAGAGATTCTTATTTAATTGATCCGAGGTGAGGCCCAGGCATGGGTTATTTTTTGAAGCTTAACCAAGTGATTCTAATGTGCAGTCAAGGTTGTGAACACCTGCTCGAGGGTAATGATTCTCAGCTGGGAGTATCGTGAGCATCAGATCCACACACATCACCCTAGGCCCAACTACCCACAGATTCCAATTTAATTCATCTGGAATGGGGTCTGGGCAGCTGTATCATTAAGCATCAGGTGAGTCTAATTCATGACGATAGTTAACCACAGCTTAAATTTATGTGTAGAAAAACTTAACTGAATTCCAAGGTATTTGCTGCCATTAAGTCTTGACAGCACTGGAAATATGAATGCACGTTGATCAGAGAAAAGAAATGTGATGCTGAAATAAATCAATATTCTTAACATATACCTCACGCTATTGCAGAAGTTAGTTCTTCTTCAAACACTCTGTATGTTTGCCCCTCCCTGTCAACACTGACAAAGAATAACCCTGGCTGCTTTTAGATGGCCATGGATGGCTCAGACCTTCTCAGAGTCCTGTGCCTATTGTCTGTTATTTCCTTATACCCAGGGTTTTCTCTTTCCTTCAGTGCCAGCTTGGAGTGGTTGGCACAGCATAGCTATGCCATCTTCCCACTTTTACGCAATCTCCTCCCACTACTCTGTGATCAATGTACACTATAGACTTAGGGGTTCATCAACCCCCTTAGATGCTTCCGCAGACTCTCCAGCTTTTAGTTTGGCCTAAAAGGACTCACTGAGAGATTTTCAAACGCTTTGGTTCTTCTCTAAGGTCATTGAAAGTTACATATTCTTCTTYTCTCCAAGCTTGACCACTTCTGCTTCCTCTCCCTCCATCATCACACCCCCTTTCTTGTTTCATCCTAACAGCTGTATTCTGAAATTGCCCTGTTCCTTTGTTTCTGATTGTGTGTGTCACTCSCATCTTCAGAATGTAAAATTCAGAAGAACACAAAGTGCATATTGTTTCTTGCTCTACCACCAGCACCTTTAATAGTACCTAGCTGACAAAACTTAGAAAAATAAGATTATTTTTAAATGTGTGTGTTTGTGTACGTGTATGTGTGTGTGTTTGTGCTTATTCAAAGCATGATCATCATTCTTCCAATCTCTTCTTGTGAGGTTTACCTAACTGACACTTCACTTAACTATTGTTCTATGTCAAAATAGGAAAATCTGAAACCAGCTATTCCCTTCTTATTGCAAAAGGTAGCAGAAGACAAAATAAAGATGCAGAACCCGTRAGTTATTAACAGTTACTGTGTTTATAAGATAATAGTTTTGAGAAAACAGAGTGATTCTTATTATTTTAGTTCATGTAAAATTCTTATCATCTATGTTTTCTTGATGTCCCATCCAATGCAAGAAGAGAAAGGGCTATGCTATTGAGAGAAAAGCTAAACTGCCTATTCATCAGGAAAGAAACACAAGAGCTATTAAGAGAAATGTCCACTGGGTTCATTTAAGTCAAGGCAAATAGTCTTTCATAACTCAGTAGCCCCTACATAATAGCACAGTTCAATAATTGATATCCACAGTGATGATCTTGTATCATTAAGGAAAAATTCTTCTCTATACTCTCTGGTCAGGTGTGTTCCACTTCTGTTAGAAGCATTTCCATTTGAAATATTTAAATCACCTTTGAGGAGAACTGAATGAGATATGCTTTAGACATTTGGAACATCTTATTAGAAACATTTACCCTGTAAGTATTCCAGAGAAATTAACTGTATATGCTTGCCAACATATTTCTGGTAATGACTGCGGTATTCTTTAACTGACTTGGGTGTGGGTGGGGGCGCTGTGCCATCTCTGTCCTTGGAAACTCCCCTGTGCACCTTAGTTCAGGTGGCTCCATGCACAAGGTCCCTAGAACTTTTGTAGCCTGGGAAGTTATCTGACTTCAATAACCCTCATTTTCCACTGGGAAGAGAATGCCCCATCATTGCCCTCTTGGATACCCTTTAAGCTTGTGCTCTTGCCAGATAAGCTAAAGGGATAGCAATTCTCAAAGTCACTGGCATTTATTGAAAGCCAAAGAAATTAGTGAGCTCTGACATTTATAGGTCTTAAACATTAAAGAAGTTAAAAGTAGTTGGAGCAAGGTTCAAGTCTTAAATGTAATGCCATATGACTTGCTGCTAATTCACTAATAATTACTCTGTTTATTATTTCAACAGCTAGATTTACAGTTCCACTCCAGCCCTAACTTTAACAACATGGGTTCTCACCTTCCAAACTTTTCAATTTCACAGTGACCTGAATTGCCTCTGATGGGGCATTCCTTAATGGTCTACAATAACGAGTCCTTATTGTATGTCAGAGTTTGTTATGATTACCTTGCCTATGTTAATTCACTTACTCTCCCAATAAACCAACAAGCTAGAGAGTGAGATGAAATTCATTTTGCAAGGAAAATACAAAGCACTTTAGTAATTTAGTCAAAGATACAAAGTTAGTCATTGGTGTATCCATGATGGATAACCAGAGCCTGTGCCAGTAACTAACTGCTCAGCAACATGGTCTTCTGAAACTTTTAAAAAGTTTCAGTTGAGGCAAAGACTATATACTATGCTAATTATGTACCACCAAGCTTCCTCTTGACTTTTTCCTTTCTTTCACTATTCTAGAACTCAGTGTCCCTTACCARCCATAGCATTCTGTGGATGAACAGCACTGGCTCTCAAGTCTGTGTAAAGCAGCTATATAGAAGCTGCTCAGGGCCACTGTGATATTTGAACAGCTCAGGTGGTCTGCTCAACAAAGACTCTCAGTAAAGATCTTATTGCAAATACAGTCAAAACTACTGAATAGTATGAGTTTTGAGACACTTTTGATTTTACTTTCCTCAGATATACTTGGTCTTGATTTTAATTAATAGTATTAACTTATATCTTATTTTCTTTAGAAATAAGAGAGAACTAATAGTTGGTACAGCATGGTGTATCTATAGATATATACATATAGGTACATACATGGATATCATATATTGTGTTATTCATGTCTACAATCTAGATGTGTGTTCATTAACCAACACAGTTATTCCYTTACCCCATCCTTGAAGGCTGCAAAAGGTAATATTGGAAAAAATATAACTGAGAAAGAAGTTGGGCATAGCTTAGCTGTATGGATCAAAGTAAATAAAACCTGTCAAGCAAGCTAGAATCTAAACAACATAAAGCCTCTCATGAAGCCCGCAGGTTCTTGCCTTGAAAGAAGCCATTTTTCAGACAGGTCTGAGCCTGGACTCTGATGCTGTAGCAGATAGGCGCAGTGTCTTTTCACTTCTTCTGAGAGAGATGCAAGGCTCAGTGGGTACGGGTGAATGAGAACACTCTTTTGGCTTTTCAGTGAATACAGAATAAATGTCACTTTCTTTGGAAATGACCTTTCTGCTATTCTCATCTTTGTATATAAAGTGGCTGTGTGAGAGAATCCAGGCCTAGGAATTTCATTTCTGAAGCTCCAGCAGATTCATCCCTTAGACATTTTCAAGATGGATGGGCTGAAAAGTATCAGCAACAGAGATGAGAGTTGATTTCTTCAGTGATCTGGAAAGAGTCAACACCATTAGGTTCTCGTCCAGTGCAAATTCAGTGAGGGCTTGGGAGCGTTATCAGATGAGTGGTTGGATAGAGATGTTAGTGTAATTCTTAAGAGAGAGATTGTGAGGAACTGAGTTCCCCTGAGAACATTGATCGAAAATACCCACCCTGTCCATAAAATTTAGTGGTTCAAATGAACTTGAAATGTTAGGGATGGGTATCTCTATGCTGATGTTGATTAAAACAATTGTCTATATTGTTAGAGAACTGCCTAAAAAAACAAAAACAAAACAAAAAACAACAACAAATAAATGCACCCAGAGCTGACATTATCAGTCTTGAAAGGCAGGCTTTTTAAAGAGGGGAATAGTGTAGCTGGTACAAGCTAAGAATTGCTGCAAATGTGTTGCTTGTTTCCTAGACTAATAAAGCAATGCCAAAAGCAATCAAGCTCCTAAAAAATCTCAGCTGTCCTGAAAATGGATGATCATTATTATAGTAAATCACCCTGCACCTAAGAACAAATGCAGTTTGCAGTTCAATGTAATTCGGTGGCTGGGCTTCATCCCCAGCTCTCCATAGCACTGTCATCTGTCACAGGAGAGCACCAGGTAATTTCACTTTGAAGACCTAACAGTGGACTAATTAAACAACAACTGTATTTTTCTCCCTCTCCTTCTCCCTACCCTCCATGGCTAGCCACCCTCATCAGAGAATGATTACTGGAGTTGAATGTCAGTTAAGAGAGGTATTGTTCCAGTATTCTGGCCAGAAATCCCACATTCTTTCTAATAGGTGTTACATGAAAACACTTTCTCATTTGCATGTGGAAAAAAACAAACAAAATGTGGTCCATATGTAGTGCACTCAAAACTTACCTAAAGCAGTGACTGAATCTTGTTCCCTAAAGTGAAGTCTTGTAGTCCTAGCCTGATGCCTAGGACACAACAATAAAATTATTGAGTACAGAGAAGAATCAATGTCATTAATTGAAAATCCATTAAGACAGACATGGTGTTAACTCTACAGGTCTCAAGCTTGGGTTTTAGTTCSTACATTTTCTATGATAAAAATCCAGTTATTATTTATTTATTTATGACTAATACATTGACAGTTTACAAGTATGGGTTGTGAAGGATAAGCGATGTTCCATTGCACTATTTTAAATGCAGTATTGATATACAAATAATTATTATGCTAATTTCACAGCATCTTGATCTACTCATTAGCACAGATACAAAGAATCAGCATGGTGTAGTGGAAAAGCATTAAAAGGGTAATTAGGAGCCCTGGGCTCTGATCCCAAATCCACCACTCATTAGCAATGTCACCTTGGCCAAGTCATGTAACCCCACTGAGCTTGCTTCTTCACCTGTAAAGTGAAAAAACTGAACTAGGGTGCCCAGAGTGCCCAGTAACATCCTTTGACTCTATGATCTTGGCCAACATCTGAGTGGCAGTCACCCTCTCATCACCCTCTGTTTGTTTGCATAGTTCTCTCTCCAAACACACAACTGGGTTTTGCCACCTGCTATCTTTTTGAGCCTGAACTGCCATTTTCCCACCATTGACTGCACATGCCTGACAGTAATAAACTCCTCAGTTCTTTTTGAGTGACTGTTTTTCTTCCTGAAACATCCCCCRTTCCAAAAGTCCTCCTCCTCTTCCTCCTTTTTTTTTTTTATCTCTTCTGTGTATCTTTCCCTATTAGGAGTGTGTTAATCAATGTCTACTACAAATAGAAGCTTCTCTGATAATGGTTGAACAAGACTCAGTGTAACCCTATGACCATAGAGCTGATTAACAGGAGGCGCTCTCCTAGGACCTAGGACCTTTCTTAACAGAGATAMTTTGTCCAACAATGGTTTTCGTCTTGTGGTGTGGGACTTAAATCCAGTCTGAAGTGATTGGGTCCTTTCATGATCTTCRTTACTGCCACACCAATAGTCATGCCTTGGCAGGCTAAACATTATTTTAATTCACAGAGTTCACAGCAGAGAGTGAAAGGTGATTGCCTTTTTCCTCCAGTAGCATGTCTAACATCTTCCACTATGGGAACCAGCAAATAGGGATGAAGCTTTCAGATAATGCTCAACCTTAAATGAGACAATGATATCACCTTCCTTCCTCCGGAGAATCAGAGATAATTGCAARAAAGGTCAGAAAAAGACTGCAAGAGACAGAGGTGGTAGATAAATACAATGAAACAGTACTCTCCAGACACAAATAGGCAGGTGCACATTAAAGCACATAGCAATTGTGACACAAGTTCAATCCAGACCAAATCTCAGCATGGAGAGGGAAAGTAGACTCGAAGTCCCATTCATAGCCAAGGATATACTGGCAAGTGGTAACTGCTTTGTTGGGGAGAGACAGTATTCTTTAATAATGTTGCCCTGGCAAGTTGTGATCCAGGACAAGGCCACCTATTCAAGACTCTGTTGACAGTACAATCTAGATGAAGAAAACATAGGGGATCCAAAATAGAATGTGTTGGAAGGCAGATTTTCAAGAAGTTGGGAGATTTGATGGGAGTTATATTTATGATAAAATACACTGTATGAAACTATCAAAGAACTAAAAAWAATAATCTTTGAGAAATACATAATTTACACAACAAAATATGGTGGTATGTAGCCAACACCTGATTCTATGTTCCAAAGTCCTTTGTATTCTTTATATTACTTCACTTTTCTTACTGTGTGTATTGTTTTTTGTTAACTCACTAAGTCTAATTTGTGCTTCTAATGCATGCATGATTTGGGGTTCTTAATGATGCATGAATGGGGGACTTAATACATGCAATAATGTGGGCCCAAATACATGTATGAGCAAGGGCCACCATGTGGAACAAAGGAGACCTATCCATGACCACATTCTCAATAAGAATGATTTCCCCTCTAACCACAGCCATCAATTTCCAATGGCTCTTTGGTAAAATGGAGACTGGAGATCCTATTTTCCATCTATGAAGACATCTTGACTGGCTCTATTAACTGTAGGTCTTGTATGGGTAGCAGTAGCTATTGTGAGTTCATCAACACAATAGCCATATGATACACAGAAGACAGTATTTAACCACACTACTCCCATCTTTTCAGCCTCTTCTATCCTATTCCCTGAGGCAGGATCACATACTCTAGATATGTTCATAAAGAAAGATGTCCTATTTAAGAATATCTGAGCACTCACCCTCTTTTTAACAGAGTCATGGGTCTCTTCATTGACTGCAGCTTATAGCAAAAGGAAGCATCTTTAATCAAGGCAGAGTATAGNCAGTGTTATTAGCTACAATGGAGCTGAACAGATAAAATACATCAAAAATGAAAACTTAAAATTTGGAACTCCTGATGGGTGCTAAGATGCTGTGAGAGAGTTAGGGCCTTTACAGTAGTAGCCACCATCTKTCCGTGTTCTGGAATACTTCTGTAAGCCTGAGGATAACAGAAATACACTCRGGYACTTGACAGAGCTAAAGATTCAACAGTACAAAATGAGACCTTTGAAATCATTGTGGTGAGTTGATTCATCTCTTCCAGAGATGYTCCTGCACACTTCAGCATATTTTTCTTTCTCTTGATGTTAYGYTTTGTCCATAGTGCTTACATCTTAATATCGCATGCATGCCCACATACACTAAGCAAMGAATCGCTTTAATTATAAGATCCCTGTAGTTACATTTCCAGTGTTGTGGTAAAATACCTGACAATAAACAACTTATGGGAGGAGGGATTTATTGCAGCGCACGATTCCAGTTACAGTCTATCTGTGAAGAGGGAAGGAATGTGAAGCAGAGAGTCACATCYGCTCCACAGTCACAAGCAAAGGGAAAATAGTGCGTGCTTGCCAAATCTTATATCDCCTTTCCGCTTATTACTATGCAGGACCAAACTCAGGGAATAGTGTTGCCCTCCTTTAGACTTAATATCTGTACTCAGTTAATGTAATCAAGGAATTCATGACATGCCATGGACAGACCAATCTAGACATTAGCCTCTTTGAGACCCCGTTTCCCAAGTAATTGTACAAGCCTTCAATTTATAATTAAAATTAGCCATTGCTGAAATATTAAATTCCTCAAATTATTCCATTTTTTGTTTCAGTAAAAATGAAGCTTAAAATTGTGATAGCATGATTTTCTGCTGGAAGGTCTCAAGAAGAAATTAAATATGCAAAAGAAAGTAATGCATATGAAATTCCTTGAAAATAAAGATAAGTAATATTTGAGACATTACTGTAATTATGTTCTAAGCACTAAGCTTCTATAAGTATCTACTATATTGACAAGATTGTATGGTGATTATTTATATCATATTTAATTTTCAAAACATTAAAACATGAATAATATTGTTGGCTCTTTTCTTTTGCTGATAAGTAATCTAAACTTACATACTTTAAACAATGATTCCAAGAACATGCAACAAGAGAATTTTATATTTAACAATGAAACACTAGTCAAGCTGATTTCAGAAGGGAATTTTTACCTTAGTAAATAAATTTCTCCTGACTTGGGATACAAAGGTGAACTAGTTATTTAAGTAATAATGTTATCTTACTCTATATTCAAATAATATAATACTTTAAATCCAAATTTAACATAGATGATTTTTAAAGCTAAATCAACTAGAGAAATTTGATTTTTTTTAAATGTGAATACTGTTAAATATAAATACTGGGTAAAAGTACAGGTAGGGTAAAGTAGGTGAAGTGGTCGGTGTAGAATGATTAAATTTCCAGTTATTCCACTTTGATTTCTTGTATGTCTCAAATATTATTTGKATACTGTTTAAGACTGGTATCAGGACATATTGTCAAGCTTGGATTTAGGGYCTATAGTACTCCAGGAATTCCTTACTCCTGCCTTGATACTGCTTGGTTATCAATGTGTCAATCTTTATCATTTGGAAATCATTTGTCCTTCTCCAAAGTTATCTGACCCATGTTCCCTTTTGAAATGCACTGCCTCCTGAGAAACTAACCGATTTCCACAATGAGTTCTTTAGTGTGGGTGAGGGATGGGGGAGCAGGATAGTAACAATAATACTTCCTACCTAAACCCTAAGAATGGATTTCTATATGTATTTTAGGCCTTATATCTCAACCAGAATTTTATTTCCAAACAGGAAAGCTGTATCATTTTTATATTTCTTATATCAGAACCGATAACTATAATGTCAAATTGTTTGTGAAGGTTGAAATCTCTTCATTACCAATTGTCTGGAGTGTACATTTATTTTGTTTCATGATGAAAGAAATTTTTTGCACTTACATAGAAAACAAAACTTTCTTCAACACTTCATATAATACTTAATGTGGAAGTATTATATCCATACTTAWTATTAAAGATTTATGAATATCAGGCCACTAATTTCCTCACTGAAAGACAAATGATGTAGAATATTAGATGAAATAGAAGCAATGATGAGGTATSTCAGTCTGTTTTCTCTGTTGCTAAAACAGAATACTTGAAGCTTGGTAATTTATTAAGGAAATAAGTTGTATTTTGAGTCACTGCTCTGGAATTCAAGATCATGGTGTGAGTCTCTGCAGACTTCTGAGGATTATGCCATACATCTTTTACTCATGACTGAAAATGGTGTTGGAGAAGAAGCCCAACTTTATTGATTGCCCATTTCTATAAGAAAATCAGTAATATACTTGTRAGGTAGATCCCTGATAACTTCAAACACCTGTAAAAGGTTTCCTCAATTCTCAACACTTTTGCTACAGAGATAACTTTCACCATGGGTTTTGTTGGAAACAGACCATATATAAATTACAGTATAGGAGTAGGGAAAAACACATGAATAGATTATGATGGTCAGTGGTCATGTTGTTGGTGGTAGTTTTGGTGGTGGTGGTTGAGATGGTGGTGGTTGTTTTTTGGTGGTCATGGTGGTGGGGGATATTAATGGTARTGATGGTGGTGGTGGTGGTGGTRATGATTATGGTGAAGGTGTCAGTGATGGTGGTGGTGGTGGAAACTGTGGCGGATGGTGTGGAATACAAGAAACATTCAGAATGCTTTGTAACATAAAGAGAAATTATCTTACCCAGACAGATGATGCCAAAGGAAGACTTCATGTAGAACATGATCTCTGCTGCCTCTTAAAGAAAAAGAATAACAGATGATGAAACAAATATGAAATAAAGAACAATCAGGACAAAAGAAACGGAATGACAATGGCCTGGAAATAGCCTGGCTTATCATCCTGTGGAANTTACTGCCACACCAATAGTCATGCCTTGGCAGGCTAAACATTATTTTAATTCACAGAGTTCACAGCAGAGAGTGAAAGGTGATTGCCTTTTTCCTCCAGTAGCATGTCTAACATCTTCCACTATGGGAACCAGCAAATAGGGATGAAGCTTTCAGATAATGCTCAACCTTAAATGAGACAATGATATCACCTTCCTTCCTCCGGAGAATCAGAGATAATTGCAARAAAGGTCAGAAAAAGACTGCAAGAGACAGAGGTGGTAGATAAATACAATGAAACAGTACTCTCCAGACACAAATAGGCAGGTGCACATTAAAGCACATAGCAATTGTGACACAAGTTCAATCCAGACCAAATCTCAGCATGGAGAGGGAAAGTAGACTCGAAGTCCCATTCATAGCCAAGGATATACTGGCAAGTGGTAACTGCTTTGTTGGGGAGAGACAGTATTCTTTAATAATGTTGCCCTGGCAAGTTGTGATCCAGGACAAGGCCACCTATTCAAGACTCTGTTGACAGTACAATCTAGATGAAGAAAACATAGGGGATCCAAAATAGAATGTGTTGGAAGGCAGATTTTCAAGAAGTTGGGAGATTTGATGGGAGTTATATTTATGATAAAATACACTGTATGAAACTATCAAAGAACTAAAAAWAATAATCTTTGAGAAATACATAATTTACACAACAAAATATGGTGGTATGTAGCCAACACCTGATTCTATGTTCCAAAGTCCTTTGTATTCTTTATATTACTTCACTTTTCTTACTGTGTGTATTGTTTTTTGTTAACTCACTAAGTCTAATTTGTGCTTCTAATGCATGCATGATTTGGGGTTCTTAATGATGCATGAATGGGGGACTTAATACATGCAATAATGTGGGCCCAAATACATGTATGAGCAAGGGCCACCATGTGGAACAAAGGAGACCTATCCATGACCACATTCTCAATAAGAATGATTTCCCCTCTAACCACAGCCATCAATTTCCAATGGCTCTTTGGTAAAATGGAGACTGGAGATCCTATTTTCCATCTATGAAGACATCTTGACTGGCTCTATTAACTGTAGGTCTTGTATGGGTAGCAGTAGCTATTGTGAGTTCATCAACACAATAGCCATATGATACACAGAAGACAGTATTTAACCACACTACTCCCATCTTTTCAGCCTCTTCTATCCTATTCCCTGAGGCAGGATCACATACTCTAGATATGTTCATAAAGAAAGATGTCCTATTTAAGAATATCTGAGCACTCACCCTCTTTTTAACAGAGTCATGGGTCTCTTCATTGACTGCAGCTTATAGCAAAAGGAAGCATCTTTAATCAAGGCAGAGTATAGMATATGTACTGGTCCAGACTTGGTTCCCACCCTGGGTCAGCAACAACTATTGAATCTAACCCAACCCATGTCTTCTTTGAATTCCCAAGTAAAGTTCTACAATAAATCTTCACCCTCTCCTTTCTAGTGTGCATTATAACTTAATATGTCATTGGACATTGTCACCACAAGATTGTCTCTCATGTGTATAGGGACACYGTATGCTTTTTCTTTTTGTTGGCACCTTCATTGTTATAACCCTCACAGGTACATGCTCAGTAATTAATAGAGTAATAAACATCTGAGAGAGACTTATCAGATCACACAATACCAACATTGTTGATTCATATCAATGAATCAATAAAATAAAAGAAATCAGGGCTCACCCATATTTATCAGACTTTCACATATGAAGCTTGAAGTATAGGTTTTACTTGTTTGAAATCCTACTTTATTTCTTATTTTGGACTATTTACAAATAATTCAAACTAAAATTATGATATTTTAGCACTAGTCTCCTTGTCACAATTGAATTGACATACACTGTAAGCAAGATTTAAGAAATAATGTATTTTTAGGAAGTCATTTGGATCCAAAGATCCTGTGGCTACTTCCAAAATAATTTGAAACTAAGTGTTTTTCTGTAAGTGCTAGTATTACTTTCTTTGAATATGTACAGAATTATCTTTAGGTTTTCCTATTGATGTGCTTGTTTGTGTGTCTGAATGAATTTTTACTAAACTCTCTGAATTTTAGGTCGTTCTTTGTAGTTTTATCCAATGTTTCCTGTACTTTATAATCTGTTATGTTCTCAAGAAGTTCCCCTCAGTCATTTTCTCTGATATTTAAACCTTTCCAGTGGTAGTGATTTTCTATTATGAAGCACAGAAATTTCACATTTGCCGACATTCACTGTATGAATATATTTCATGCTATTAACTCTAGTCTCAAATCATATGCAACTGAGCACAGGTGCCCCTGTCATCTTTGTCTTCTGCCACTTTTTGTTTCCAGAGGAAAAAAGATTGTGACTTGCCATAAGTATATCACTGAAAAAAATATTACCTATGTCCCTTGGCTGATTGTTTCGGACTTGAAAGATGGCATTAAGTGACATGTAACAGTGTCAGATGTTATGAGTAACAATTTAGACATTCAATGGAAAAAATGATGTATCAGATGGTAATATTCTTACCAGAAGTGTGGCTAAAGGGGTCCAGAAAATAAATCTAATCTCTAGGTTTTGCACATGAATCCTGACTATGGATCTGATGTTGGCCTTTGTGCATTGTCCTATACAATAGCAGTCCCACTCAGCATCATTAAAAAATCAGTAACTTGTATAAATATCCAAGAAAAGAAGCCACGCCCTAATAATTCTTTATTTTTTTTAAACTCATGGTGCTGGTAACATGGTCTTTACATTCAAAATCTCTCAGCTTGTATTTGTGGACTGGTAATTGCCAAGTTTCTGAGAT
The DNA here is from genome assembly GCA_002335545.1 of Apodemus speciosus. Taxonomy (NCBI): domain Eukaryota; kingdom Metazoa; phylum Chordata; class Mammalia; order Rodentia; family Muridae; genus Apodemus; species Apodemus speciosus. The sequence goes on from BDUI01008680.1 coordinate 35,614, forward strand.
AGCAGAATTAGGGCTATAGCCATTCTGGAAAGATTTATTCAATTTAAAAAAAAAACATGAACTTCATAGTTTGTTACACTAATATCTTTTCATGCATCCCTCTCCTCCACGATTTCGGTACCTCATTAGTAAACATATTAATGCACAAGTTCCTAGAGAGCATACCTATCATTTGGCTTTTCTCTGAAAAATAGACAGTCACAAAGATATGAAATAGGTTCTCCGTGGGTGGGTTTTCTGCTCTGGGTCTCATGACATAGTCATTCATTAGACACTCAACTGGGGTTGGTTGACACAGGATTTTTCCCATTTGCCTACATGATTTACTGGATTTGAAAGTCTCCAACAGGAATTGGTAAGAGAGGGGGGTCCTTGAAACTGACTAAGTTTTTATTTAATGCTACATTCAGAATATTGCTATGTCCTCTGTTGAGTAGGACTGAACAGTTCTGACAGCTCTTATAGCTCTCAAAAAACTAYACTATTGAATCTTGCCCTTTACTAAGAATATTCTTTTTGGCTTTAAGACATCTCCAATAAGGGAAAAATTGTTCTGTTTTATATCCAGCAAAGAGAGACAAAAGCTTCTGCATGTATCACATTATAAAAGCAAATTACCTAGACAGCCTTGGATTCAAGGATTTAGGCAGAGTCCACTCCTCAGTGGGAGAAGCAGTATTAACATACTGCAAAGTAATATGTACTCAAAGGAATCAAGAATACCTAGCTATTTTTGGAATCTATTAAGACATGTTTAATGATATAATTAAACTTTTTATTTCTTTATGTAGAAAACCAAAGTTTTAAACTAGCATAATATGGGGGTTTTGGTTGAGGGTCTCTCTGTCTCTCCTGATTTGTGTCTCAAGGCATCTCTGCTTAAATAGCAAACTGAGGATTCCAACCCAGGGTCTGGATAAAGAGCAGGAATTCCACCATGAAGATTTCCTCATGTTTGAGTGAAGGAAGCAAAAGATTGGTGTGTTTTTGACTTCTGCCTTCATTTCCAGCATCCAGCTATGATGATGCTTGAGAATGGAAAAGGAGGAGAGGGCATGCTTGGGGAAGAGAAGGAAACACTGTGTTAGTGAGCTCTTTGCAGAGAGCAATGGATAACAACAGTCCTGGGAACTGGTTAACTTCTGAGTCATGATGGGGTTGATCTTTGAGTTGCCTTCAATCAAGGCAGCTAGCTTCCTCTCAGCATGATTTTCATGTTGATTATCAGCAGTCCATCTCATGGTGATTATCTCCTTTGGAATGATGTGACTTTGTTTTGTTTCAAGGCTCCATTAAACTAACTCATGTGGAAAGTTATCYACCCAATGTGCCACTCAGACACAGAGAGCATTTAGAAAATTTTAGGAGTAGGAGCTGATCTCTTTTATTCCTCCATAATAAGACAGAAAAAGGTATAATATGAGGCAGCACATTTTATGCTGAAAAATATTTGAAGAGTTAGTCACTTACCAACAGGCCTGACATCCTCATTTTGACCCTTGTGATTCACAAACGAGAAGAAAGACCTGGTCTCCTAGAAGTTGTCCTCTCCCCTCCATATGTAGGGCATAACACATGTCCATACACACACCCAAACCCATGAAATGAACAAATCAAAAT
>BDUI01008682.1:17631-30595 GCA_002335545.1 Apodemus speciosus
GCATCTCTTTGCCATGTGTGGTTTTATTTCTCACTCTCCTGGGGGTGCTTGTCCTCATGCCTTATCTGAGAAGGGGGAAGGATGCTGTCTTTCCCCAAGCCTGTTTCCTGCCCCCTGCACCTCCTCACCCCACCAGGAGTGCTGCAAACTCGGGGATCCAGGGCCGGGCAGCTTCCTGTTCCCCTACTCTGCTGCTTTATGATCCTGGACAAATCTTTTTCATTTCTTTTGTGTGTCCTGTGCCATATAAAGGACAAATTATAGTGGCTCCCTTTTCCTCAAAGGGCTGTCAGGCCAGATGTTGCTTTCCCTTATTGTAATAAATGTGAAAGGCCACATATAAACACCCAAAAAGGGAACACACTGAATTTCTTAGGAGGGCAGCATCTGTTAGATGTGTCCAACCCTGAGTGCTCAGACAAGGACTCGACTACTGAATGCGGCTCAGTAAAAAAACCATAAATTTACTCAAAAAATGTGAGATTTTGTGTTATGAGTCCACCATGCCATCCTCAAGTATGGACTTTGTTGGTGACAGCGCTGTCTGCTTTAATCCCTGCTGTATCTCCAGTACCTCCCTGAGCACCTGACCTATGGTAGTTAAGATGCATCTACTAAGCACATCAACATTATAGCTCTAGATTGGAGATTAACACCAGCAGTAATTATTCCTACTAAAGGTTGCAAAGCACTTTGAATGCAAACCCTTTGAATGAGAACTCATGTGCTGTAGGCRCATTTACCAGTCAGGAACTTGGAYGTTCAAAGATGGTCACGTTATAGACACTGCAGTTAACGAATTTCCAAATCCTTAATTCTACTCAAGACCCGAATATTTCGCCTTGTTAATACAAAGACACTTTTTCATGGGTCCCTTGTCTCCAGGTCAAATCCAGGGTGTCAACGTCTGGCTGGGTTACATCCTTCAGCTTGTCTGCTTTGCCTTATGCTGCTGTTGAGGGTGGAAAATAGACCTCAGTCTACCTTGACAGGAGGACCCTGCCCTTTTGCTTGTACTAGACTTGTCCACTCCTCACAGCCTCACATTGGCATCTCGCTGCGTACTAAGTGCCACGCAGGGAGCGTGGCTCCTCAGTTACCCTGTGTAACCCACACAGGGGTAGCAGGGATAACTTTCCACATCTACATGTGTGGAAAGTTACCTGTTTTCTCTCCCTATGGCTGCGTCCCAGCATCCTCTGCTTCTCTTCAAGGCACCTTTTTTCTTAGGGGGACCAATTTTGAACTCTTCATCTTTAGGCCTCCTGATGCCACCCTAGTGACAGAGACAGAGGAGGACCCTCACCTTTCCTCTCCCTGTTTCTCCATCTTTACCTCTCCTTCTCTGAACTCCTGCAGCCCCCACCCCCAGCCCCACCTCCCAATCCCTGTTTCAGCTCTGCTGGTTGACTAAGTCTTGAGACCCCTGTGGTTCTTTTTCCCAGGCTCTTGGCAACACAAGGCTGGCCAGCAAATGATGGCTTCGGTATGGTTTTTAGAATGTCGATTTTGAAAATCAAAGCAGGAAAACAGGAACCACTTAGAAGGGAAATGTTGGGGCCTAGGGAGACAGATCAGGGGAGCAGACCCCTGCTGCACACACATGAGGTCCTGGATTTAGGTCCCTAGCACCAATGTTAAAAAGCCAAAACYCGCAATCTCAGCATACAAGGAGGTCCCCTGGGGCTCAGTGGCCAGCCAGCCTTGCTGAATTGGTGAGATTCAGGTTTGATGAGAAACCTTTCTTAAAAAACAAGGTAAAGAACAACTGAGGAAGACACCGACGTTGTGTTTTGGCTTGCACATGTGCACATGCGCATTTACACAGAGAAACATGAGTATAGGTATCACACATACATATATTCAATATTTCAAAATGTTATCAGAATACAAATTCACTATCGACTCATAATCACCTACATGAGAGCATTTGACCTGCACAAGACCAAAACWGGGGGTTGAGATCACAAGAGGCATGGCGGGGGCTTCCACACCAAAACACCTGTCTTTTGGTTCCAAAATTTGTCCTTCCTGCCTCCCTCCTTTTCCTTCTCCTTCCTCCTTTTTTCTTCCTTTCCCCCTTTTCTTCTTTCTCTCTTCTCTCCTTTCCCTTTTCTCCTCGTCTGTGCTCAGAGGCTCCACGTGGCCACTGTGGTGACTGTATGGTGCCGGTCACACCAGTTAGCCTAGATGTCATTACTGTATTGAATCCTAGTGAACCAAGTGTAGCAGAGTGAGTGGACCGATGCAAAGAACCTGCAAGGCTTAAAACCAGCTTGGCAACATTATGAGGTGAAGAACCCCCAAATATGCCATTGAGTTTGTTTTGTGCTGACCATTTACTGCTGGGCACGGGGCCCACCAATAATAGCGGTTTGTTTCCACAGTGAGTCTTCCTTGGAGAAATCTATTTATTTGCAAGTGGCTGTGGCTATCAACTGGAGATGACTTCCGTGTTAGGGATGAGGATGTGTGTTTACTTCTCTCAGCTCTAAGACCCCCTCTCGTGCAAACCAATGCAGGCACTGTGCGTGCTACAGTAGTCTCTGTGAATTTGTGTCTACAAGGCCTTGATTCCTTCCGGTCCTCCACCCCTGGTTCTTGTATCCCCTCTACTTCCTTTTCTACAGAGTTCCTTGAGCCCTGAGGCGGGGAGGTATTTGGTGGAGACATACCTTTTAAGGCTGAGTGTTCCAAAGTCTCTTACTCTCTGCATGTTGTCTGGCTGTGAGCCTCTGTATTTGTTCCTACGTGCTGCAAGAGGAAGCTTCTCTAGTGATGGCCGAGCAAGGCATGGATATATGACTATGGCAGAATGTCAGTAGGAGTCATTTCATTGTTATATTCCTTTAGCAGAACAATAGTGTTTGGTTCCTCCCATATCCTGGCCTATCTAGTATCAGGTTCTTGACCATCTAAGCAGTGTTGGGAATGGGCTCCATCTCACAGAGTAGGCCTCCAGTCAAATCAGACATGGGTTGGTTACTCCCACAAGCTTTGTGCCACCATTGTGTTAGCCCTTCTTGCAGGTAGGTCACTCTTATAGACTGAAAGGTTTGTAGCTAGGTTTGTGTTGACTTTTCCCCTTTGGTTGTATGCAGAGTACCTTCCAGTATCATGAAGACTAGTCCATAGGGGTGAAGGCTCTAGGTAGGTGCCAGCTCGACTTCTCCATGCTTAATGAGTTGTTTAGGTGCTGTATGAAGGTGACTTTTAACAAGAGGTATGTCGTAAGGGGAAAAAGATTGCAAAGAGCATCAAAACATATGTTTGTTTTTCTAGGTTTCTCTCTACCTTTTCCCTCTTTCTTTCTTTCTTTCTTTCTTTCTTTCTTTCTTTCTTTCTTTCTTTCTTTCTTTTTTTTTTTTGGTTTTTCGGAGACAGGGTTTCTCTGTGTAGCCCTGGCTGTCCTGGAACTCACTCTGTAGACCAGGCTGGCCTCAAACTCAGAAATCCACCTGCCTCTGCCTCCCAAGTGCTGGGATTAAAGGCGTGCGCTACCACCGCCCGGCTTTTTCCCTCTTTCTTTAGTTATCAATTTACACTAAACAGACATTTACTGAGCAGATATTACATTCTGGGGGCCACCTAGGTACCTGTCAGGTACTGTCGTGAAGTCTCTACGTGATACTCTTCTGCCTCCAGGACCCAGATATGGAGAAGACAAGGGTCTGTGAAGTCTTTGCACAAAGTCCCAGTGCAATTCATGTGACACATACACACACACACACACACACACACACACACACACACACACACACACACTCCACTGAAGGACAATCATATCTGGAAGGCATTCAGATCCTTGAGTATCTGTTCTGGACTTGATTCGAGCAAAATTTCCTCTCTGGCTTGTGAAGATGCTGAAATTTCAGGGTTTATTTTCTTCCACACCTACCAGCATTTCCTCAAAGTTGCTTTCGTTGCAAATTTTAAATAAAGAGGAACAGAATAGGAGCATATGCTCAGAAGAAAAGCCATTTGGGATGGAGAAGGAAGGTCATCCGTCAGTCAAGGAGAGAAGCTTTAACAGAGACCAAACACACTGGGACCTTGACTGTGGGTTTTTATATCTGAGAAATTTTGTTGTTTAGACTACTTGGTCAGTTCTAGGAAAAAAACACATTTCTTCTCCTTGTGTTTTTTTTAAATCAAGACTAATTTCCTTCAAAGGTTCAGAGTTCCCCCTGTGCCCTGTTATGCCTCAGTCTGGTGGCTCATGAAATCTCTCTGTGATGTCATATCCTTATCTAGAGAAGGCGCCCCACAGTGGAGTCCATATCTGGTACCCTATACAAAGTGTGCTCAAGAAATAGATGGCCATTACATAGAATAAAACATACTTTTGAAGCTAGCTATGGTCTGGATACAGTTGCAGCTGGTCAGCAGAAGTCTTGGAGCTACGCAGCACAGGATCTTTTGGGCTTCTGTAAAGTGCTCTCTGGGAAGATTTTCTTAATACTTGACAGTGTGTACCTAACTGTGTGTCCAGGTGACAACAGACAGGTTGAATGAGAAACTCTCTCTCCTCAGTATGAGGCTGCTAAGGTTTGAATATGGTTTACATGTGTCCTCCAAGGTTCATGTGTTGAAATGTGATCCCTATTGTGAGTTATTAAGAGGGTAGACATTTAATCTGATGGTAGTGTTTGGAGATGGGGCCTTTGGGAGGTGACTGGCATTGGATCATTACAGTGGAACTTTATGATTAAATTACTAGGCTATTTATAAGAAGATTTAAAGAGACTGGAAGGTAGACTAATTGGTTCTCCAAGTGATGTCCTAGACAATCCTGGGACTCTGCCAAGAGGATGACTATTACTGGATGTCTGCATTATGGGCTTGGACCACTAGCCAGAGCAAATTGCTTTTATTTATAACTTACCTAGTATTAAGCATTCTGTTCTAATAAAGCAAAGTAGACAAGCACAGCATCCCACCAGGATGGGCTTAGAAGATTTCTGGCTCTGTAGCAAGGACTCACTGCTACTTTCTCATCTACCATTCCCAACTGTACTTCCCTCCTGAGTCCATCACAGGATGGAAACATTCAAGCATGCCTGGGTGAAGGGGATGCCAGCAGATAAGGAGTAAGGACTTCCCCCAATCAGTTCCTCTAAAGAAGCAATAGAACTTTGGAACAAATGGTCAGAACCAACGTTTTCTAAGCTCAAAAAACCTAAACAACTGCTTTGAGGAATCTGGGGAGAATTGATTGAGTGAAAAAATGGCTGCAACTTGGATGAACAGCTTGCCCTGTTCCCAACCCACCTCCTCAGTTCTGAGGAGTAATGAGGAAAATGTATGGCCTTTAACCACAGTGAGCACCAGCAGCCTGGCGGCCATTGGCAAGGCAGGAACGTTAGACTCCTTCAGAGTCACATTCCCAGGGAACTGCCGTTGTAGGGCTGGTCCAAAGGTTTCCTGGAAGACCTCACCCACAAAGAGGTCTTTCTTTATCTGCTTGAAGATCCCCCTCGGCGTGGACAGGCCTTTCCTCAAGGACAGTTGTCACAAACAATCAGGCCGTTGTTGAGTGTAGTTTCTCAAGAGATGGCAGAGCAGAGTCAGGGCAAACACTGTGTAAACCAACACAACTTAAAAGAGAAATCTAGGAACTGAGATGTTCAGAGGGAGCTTTGAAAAGCCCTGGGAAATTCCTTAGGCACAAAGAGGTCATGCATGGATGTAGAACACATGCTCAGGAAACAAGCAAGGAGTTGTTGCTGGGTGTAGAGCCTTGGCAGCTGAGGCTCTGTACAAGCAGATAGATTGGTAAACTGCCTGGTTGAGTGTCCATCACACACAAAGCATCTCCTCGGTGGGGATGGAGGGACAACCCAGGAGCTAGGAGTCCTTGCTGTTCTTTCAGATGACCTAAGCTCTGTTCTCAGAGCTTACACCAAGTGCCTCACCACCACCCRTAACTGCCTCCCCAAGGGATTTGACCATTCTGGCCTTCTCGGATAACCTGCCCTACACCCAACCCCACAATTAAGAAGTCCTTAGTGAAGATGGACAGACTATTGATGCAAGCAAGCATTTAAGGGAATCCTCGCTGAATTATTAGCTGAGCACTGAGCTAACTGGGCAAATACATTAATGGTCATGCACACAAAAGGATAGGACCGTACCACATTGTTTCAGAAAAGTAGAAAAAAATGGAAACATTAGAAAGGTAGAGGGAGGTGGCTCTGTGCAACTACACAGTGAGTCTCAGGCCTGACAGGGTTATATACTCAGCAGACCCCGTGTCAAAGCAAAACCTCCAACTGCCACACACAATAGCAATTAACAAGTCTTGGGTCTGATTTTCTGAATTTGTGTTATGTATAACATTTTATTACCTTTTTTTTTTTTAAATTTTCTTAAGATATGGTCTCTCTGCATCCCTCTTGGTATCCTGGAACTCTCTATGTAGAGCAGGCTATCCTCGAACTCACTGAGGTCCTCTTGACTCTGCCTCCTAATTGCAGGGATTAAAGGCATGTGCCAGCACAACTGACACATTTTCTTACCTTAAAACCTCTGCTTTTCAGCAACCCCACGATACCTAATAAGCAAAGGTCTGATACACAGAGGCAAAGAGACTGGGCCAATAGAACCTTCATCTGAGGAAGATTAGGGCATTGGATTTACTTGATTTGGGTGGTGATGGTGGTGGTGGTTTTGAATCAGGGTTTCTCTGTGTAGCCCTGGCTGTCCTGGAACTTACTCTGTAGACCAGGCTGGACTTGAACTCAGAGTTCTGCCTGCCTCTGCACAGAGTGCTGGAATTAAAGGCCTGTGCCACTACCACTTTGCTGGATTTACATGATGATAACTTTAAGTTATTTATTTACAATGTTCAAAGAACTAAATTGAACATGCATGAAGAATTTAGTAAAAGTAGAACAACATCTCACCAAATAAGAMTTTTTTAAAAAGTGTTGAAAAGTATGAGAAAAGGACCAACTTAGAAATTCAGGAGTAGACATCGCCCATGACTGAAACAGAAAGTTTCCCTGTGCTCAACAAGTAAGAGTTGTGAATATGAGGCCAGAGAGGAAAAAGAAAGAAGAAGATCAAAACAAACTTGAGTTACGTGAACTCTGCCAATCCAATCTCTCTCTCTCTCTCTCCTTCTCTCTCTCTCATACTCTCTCTCTTACACACACACACACACACACACACACACACACACACACACACACACAAGCATGTATTAGCACACGCTAATAATGCCAGAGACACAAAGAGAGAGGAAGGGTCAGAAAAATTCCTAAAGAAAATAACCATCCAAGTTTGATGGAAAAATTACATATTGGAGAAACTCCATAAACTTTAAGTAGATAAACTCATAAACTTTAAGTAGATAAACACATAAAACCATTGTGTTTCCAAATGGTTCCTGGTCAAACTCTTTAGAGCCACAGATGAAGACATCTTATAAAAATATTTAGTGCATGTGTATGTGTGTGTGTGTGTGTGTGTGTGTGTGTGTGAGAGAGAGAGAGAGAGAGAGAGAGAGAGAGAGAGAGAGAGAGAGAGAGAGAGAGAACATCACATGAGTGCAGGAACCCAGGAGGTCGGAAGAGGTATTGGATTCCCGGGAACTAGAGTTACAGATGGCTGGGAACCAAAACCTGGTCTTAACCCTTGAACCATCTTTGCAGCCTCTTGGCAAGAAAATCTTTGAATTTTTTTGACAAGGAAATCTTAAAAGCATCATGAAACTCATCATCACACAGAGGCTTCTCAATCAGACTGGCGTCTGGATTCCCCAGAAACTATGGGGACCAGAAGACAACAGTGTTAGATTCCAAGTACCAGGAGAAAGGATTGGATTGTCAAGTGGGAATTCTATCTAGCAAATTCCTCTTCAAATGAAGGGAAGAAGCTAAGCTATCCCCAGATAAAGGGAATCAGAGAGAATATTTGTGAAGAAATACTTAAGAGAACCTCAACAGTCAAGACTAAACATCCTGGTAGCAACTTGAATCTATATCAAAACAAAACAAAACAAATGAAATGAAAAAGAGTAGGGTCTTTCACTGTATTTCTTCTGTACAATTTTAAAGAAAACATCACAAAGCAACATTCATTGTGTTCATTGTTCTACAGTGCATAAAAATGTAACTTGTGCATAAATAATACTACAAATTACAAAGAGAGGGGAGCAATRTAGGAATAGAATGTCTATGTTATAGTCAGATTACACTGTTGTTAGTGTGAATTAGACTGTTTCAAATTAAGGTATTAATTATGAATCTCAGATCAATCACTAAAAAAATAACACCAATTAAAGGTTGAAGTGTCAAAAGGAAACAGAAATGATATATGAGAATATGCGACACCTCAGGGGATCCARAGAGACGCGATGGAGGTAAAGCAAATAGAAGAAAGGCAGCCACGAGCCTTACCTTAGCCTGAAATTCATTATAGTAGATTGAATGGAATAAGTTCTCCAACCAAATGGCCAAACTTGGCAGAATGGATAAAAATTATTCGGTTCTATGCTGTTTATAGGAGAATTATTTTAGATTAAAAACCACAACTAGAGGGTGAAGAGATGGCTCACCAGTTAAGAGCACTGGCTGCTCTTTTGGAACACTGGGGTTTGATTTTCGGCACCCACGTGGTGGCTGACAACAGTTCTAGGTGCAGGGTATTTGATGCCCTCTTCTGACCTCTAATTCCAGAATTGATATGTATTTTCTATTGGATGTATATTACTTCCACATCATCATAAATTTTTAAAGAAAATATAAGAGAAAATAGACTTTAAGAAAAAATGTTACTAGAGACAAATAATAATAAAGGGTCAAGGTAAGAAGAATAGTTCACAATAATGAACATACGTGTACCCACAACAGACGTCCAGAATGAAGGAATTGAAGGGAGGAATAGACCAACTCAATGATACTAGGTGGAGACTTCAATATTTCATTTTCAGTAACAGCCAATTAGAGAAAATATATAAGAATGTCAATTTGATCAGCCTGCGAACTAACTTGACCTCACAGACATTGATATAGCAGCAGAGTACATTTTCTTCTCAAGTACAAACTGCTTTCTAAGAGAGACAACATATTCAAACATAAAAATAGTCTTGTAACTTTGCAAGGGTTGATACCAAACAAAATGCAGTCATCTGCTAAAATGGAACTTAATAGGGAATCAATCCATCCCTAAAGAGTCAATGAACCAAAGCAGAAATCACAAGAGAAATGAAAAAGTCCTTAGAGTCAATGAACAAAAACCCACACCACACCCAAACTCATGAATGCAGAAAGACTGTTACTAGAAAGGAGGGGGGAAAGGACAATGAAATCTAAAGCTAGCAGAGGTTAAGAGACAAAAATTGAAGCAAAATAGATAAAAATTAGAAAAATAGAAAAAATAAGCAAAGATAAACAGGTAAAAATTGATGGACCCAAAAAGAGAGAAAAGATTCAGATTTTAAAAATCAAGTGCAAAAAGGGGTCATTGCTGCCCTAATAAAGATGGATGAGSCGGGAGTACTGGGGCGGCTGRTCCAACAYGGCAGACTGCTGAAGAACGCGGGCACTGTAAGACCCAAAAAAAACAACACGGGGGTGCCCGGCACCCCATGCCTTGGAAGGCGACACCCAAACCATGYGAGAAATGGTCTTGATGCAACAGCAAGAGGATTTTTATTCCAGAGGCCCTGGGGTTCACAGTCGTACACCACGCACGGGTAGAGGACTGTGAGCCACGAGTGCAGAATCAGGACAGCTTTTATAGGTTTACAACAAAACCCGCGTAGCATCAAGAGCCCGCGTAGTGCGAGCCAATTGATTTGTACCACTCCATAGCTTCTAAGCCAATTAGTTTAAATTATCCAAGCCCAAGTTCCGAGAACCAATCAGTTTTCTATAGAAGCCAGATAGCAACTAGTTAGCTCATTTCCGCTTACGGGGCCAGGGCCAGGTATACATTTCCTGTTATGGGGCCAGGATTACATATTAGGCGCTTGGGGACCTGAGCACCTGCCTGGCGCGAGCCCCGCAGCCTGCGCAGTGACCCCCACCGGTCCAGCTGCGCTCGCCCTTGCCCCCAGCTGCTCCGAGGAGGCGAAACTGGAAAGGACGCAGGGGACCTTCCCAGGCCTGCGACTCGCAGCTGGACATCGCAGGCGGGTGTGACGTGTGCACTCCTGGGCAGCTCAAGGAATGTGACCGTTCACCTAGTCTCTAACAAAGAGCAGGCTTTTTGGGGTCATTTAAGAGTTAGGCATGGGGGATTTTTAGCCTGTAATTCTCATCCTTTCAGCACCTTCCTGTGGCTGTGTTAATGACCAAAGCTGAGCTCAGGAAAACAGAAAATCCATCAGAAATAAAAAGAATAAATTTCTAATTTCAAACTTCCCGAGTAGAACAGCCCAGGACTAAACAGCTTCACTGATAAGTTCTACAAACTATCAACAATGGGTACCAGCAATCCTCCACTAGGTCTTCCAAATGCTGAAGGAGAGGAATTCCCAAATTATTCTAGAGGTGGGTATCATCCAGATGACAGACCAGATAAAGACATCACAAACACCCCGAATCTCCTGTTAGTGCAGATAYAAAAGTCCTGACAGGTCACTAGTGAAACAAATCAGGAAACTCAGGAAAAGGATTTCATACCAGAACCGAGTGTGACCTGTCCAAGAATTCGAGGTTGTTTCAATATGCAATACTAAGTCAAAATAATGCACCGCAGAGAGAATAAAGCCAGAATAAAATTGAAACCCATCTGATGGTCCCAATAGACCCCCAAGACCCCAGCTTCAGATCCTGTCTCTCTAACCCACCAGMTATGTTGTTTTGAACAAATGATTTGACACTTYTGGGACTTAGATTCCTTATAGATAAAGAGTTAAATCAGTTAGGGTAACCAATATAATTGATCCGCATTAATTTTTTTCTTGAGAATGTGAAAGATTGCATTTTGTTGGGAGTGGGCAGAAGTATACTTCTSTGCATTTGATTTAAAAACCTCCAACTGAAGAAAAGGTAAGTATTAATCTTGAAAAATTCCAAGAGATGTACAATGAGAGATACTCAGTGGTAGGTCCTTTAAAATTCTTTTTGTGGCAACTATTTTTTTTTCCTCACTTGCCCAGATAAGGTAGCTATTGTACAGGATGCCAGTGTGAGCCAAGCATGTCTGAGTTGAGACTTCAAGATGTGTGAATCATCTGGCAAATAGTAGATGTTCAGTTCTTGCTAGCTCGTTTCCTCTTCCCTTACTAACACCCTTTTGGCAGGTCTCTTGTAAACCTGGCTGGCCTGGGGCTAGTAGCCTTCCACTTTCTTCCGGCTTTGTCATTTTTTGTGTGATCTACTGAGCCCAACCCCTCTCTTCTCTTGATGCATTTCCTCTGGAATGATTGGAATGTAGCTCATTGTTATTCATCTCATTATAAACTGTAGATTTTGTCTTCAGAACTCTTTGGTGGGACCTGACATCCCCTGTCYCTTGGCACAGCCGTCTTCATAATAGATGTCTAGATTTACTTTTTAAAGATATAATCCGGAGAGCATATCAGATCTGACAATCTAAATGAGACAATTTTGATTTTCTTYTAATTTGTGAAGTCATTTGAAAATGTTGATCACCTAAGAATGCTGTGCTCGAGTCTCTGAGGACACTCCTCCTGTCTCCCTATTAGTGCAGCCCCACCGCAGTGGTACTTAGCCACTGCAGGGGGCAGAGCTGCAGTTAATAGCATAGCACTGGGCCCAAGGTAGACACTTAAGAAGCAATCTCCGAGTTCACTGAGGAGTGGCAAAATATGGGCTTGTTTTTATTGATGGGAGAACTGAAAAACAGAGAGCCTTTTTAAGACATGAAAGATGTTCGTGTCAACATGAGCAATGTGTTCTTACCTGAACCGAATGTGCAAAGCCGCTCTTTGGAGGCAAAAACAAAAGGTTATTTTGAAGACAATCAATTTTGCTTAATTTTAACATGGCCCCATCTATGCCAAGCAATTAGAGCTTTCTCAATAGTGTAGCAAATCCGATATGGCAAAAAATATTTGGCAAATGCTGGTTTTAGAAGTTAGGTGTTGTGCCAACCTTGCTAAATGATCTAGATGTGATTTTTAAGCCACCCAACTGCTTCAGGGTTGTTTACATGGGCCCAAACAAAGATGGTTCACCAAAAAAAGATAGTTTTTGATGGGAAAGGAAGGTGTATAAGATTTGAAGATAMTGTCAAATGTTAAAGGAAAAGGAATAAATAATGCATTTGAAAGCAGATATGTTGGATATGTATGTACATATGTATGTATGTATGTAGACTCTCTTGAGAATCTACCTTTCTCACTTACACTAGGTCCCAGATCCTCACTGTGTTAAGCGTATTACCTTCATGGACAACACAGATGTTTGTGAGTGTTTCATGGGGAGTTCAAACTGCCTCCTTCAAGACTCTGTTTTCCTTTGACTTTGCTTTTCTCCATTAGAGACACTCTGTTAAGGCAATTATGATTTTTGCAGAACCATGTTATTACAGAGAGGAGGACAGTAAGGGTTGTGATATAAAAAGAGAAATAGGTTGTGAGGGAGGTGTGGGGGAAGGGCGTGCCTCAGTGGGCCCATGCCCAGGCATCCTTTCCCCCTGAGGGACCAGTCACACAACGGTATAGCATAGAATAGCGTTTATTCAGGGCATGGGGAGGGGAGTTAAGAGGGTGGTAGAGGCAGAACAAGGCAGAGAGGAGAGAGTAGAGAAGTAGAGGCAGGGCATGACCACGTGGAGAGAGGGGGAAAGGGAATGGGGAGAGAGAGGGAGCAAGGGGGCAAGAGGCAAGAGAGTACAGAACAAGAGCGAGAGGACAAGAGAGAGGGGAGGGGCCAAGGAGCACCTCTTATAGTGGGGCAGGCCTACCTGTTGCCAGGTAACTGTGGGGAGGAGCATACCTGGCTGTTGCCAAGTAACTGTGGGGGTGGAGTCCAGACAGAGTACCAAT
>BDUI01008684.1:28302-42035 GCA_002335545.1 Apodemus speciosus
ACACACACACACACACACACACACACACACACACATTTTAAAAATGGGTCTATAGCCATAGTGGCATATACCTTTAATCCCAGTTCTTGGGAGGCAGAGGCAGGCTGATTTCTGCATCTCTAAAAGCTAAAATGATGATGATGATGATGATGACGACGACGACGACGACGACGACCACGACGACGATGATAAAGATAAAATTTTTAAGAAGAAATTTCTTTTTTAAAAAAGCGTGGGGTCTAAAAGCGAGAGGAGGTTGATTCCCATGCCTTTCTCCTCTGGAGAAGCCACTGTACCTCATGTTTTCATCTGTATTAGGGTAATGGTGGTCCTTCATTGTAGAGTTTTTGTCTTGAGAATTAGTGGTACGATACATATCCAGCACTTAGCCGCAGTGTCCATGATGAACACAGGATAGATGTCACCAATTATTGATGGGCTCAGATTCAAGGTGGCTTGAGGTGACCTGTGGCCCGAGGGAGTTCTTATGAAGGTAACACTATTTAAACAAAATAAAAAACTATGTGCTGCCTTCCAGAAGGTTCTTGATTCTTTTTTTAAAAAAAAGATTTATTTATTTTATTTTTATGTATATGAGTAGCTATACAGATGGTTGTGAGCCTTCATGTGGTTGCTGGAAATTGAATTTAGGACCTCTGCTCATTCCCGTCAATCCCACTTGCTCCGGCTGTCCCTGCACGCTCCGGTTAAGTACACTGTAGCTATCTTCGGAAACACCAAAAGAGGGCGCCTGATCTGATGGTTGTGAGCCATCATGTGGTTGCTGGGATTTGAACTCAGGACCTTCGGGAGAGCAGTCAGTGCTCTTACCAACTGAGCCATCTCACCAGCCCAGGTTCTTGATTCTTTGACAGCTATTTAGAATGAGGCTTTAGTGATAGCAAGAGGATTGGGAAAAACAGATTTTAACACTTGCGAAAGGGCTAGCCTAGCTAACTCTCTGGGGTTTGTGGGACATTTAAGGCAGTGGCAAACCTCCACACTCTGGAGAACACGCCATGAGCCCCTTTTCAGAGCTGGCCTCCTTGCTTGCCCCTGGAATTGTCTGGCTAKATCTGCACAGGTAGGTCTAGCTGTGAGAACATCGATGCTGTTATCCACACGGGCCATGAGTGATTGCAACACAAGCAGAAAACACCCGTGGGAGAGGGTCACAGTGTGCCGCAGTTACTACAGAGCAAGCTGACTCCTACAATTGGATTGAGGCCCAATGGATATGCCATCCAGCAGGAAACTCTTCACATCCCTAGGAGACCGCCATTGCCTCTCATGCCAAAGGCTGTTTCTATCTAGGGCAAGTAAGACACATGGCACCTCTCAGAGAGTCACAGATGACTCTTGGTGCCTAAAACATCTCAGAAGTCAGAGGATGTGTCCTTGGAAACCTCCAGAAGCTTCCATGATTTGATACATTATCTAATGAATCAAATATTTGGATACCCTAGTTCAAATGTAGGTTCAGTGCTCTAAGGCCACAGCCTAGTGTGCAATCTTCAGCCAACAGGCTTTGAGGGTTTGCCACCTCGGGCTCTCTGCTGCATTATTCATACCATGTCCTCTCACCCTCTGCCTTAGTTAGGGTTTCTATTCCTGCACCAAACATCATGACCAAGAAGCAAGTTGGAGAAGAAAGGGTTTATTCACCTCATATTTACATATTGCTGTTCATCACCAAAGGAAGTCAGGACAGGAACCCAGACAGGGTAGGAACTTGGATGCAGGAGCTGATGCAGAAGCCATGGAGGAGTACTGCTTACTGACTTGCTCCCTCTGCCTTGCTCAGCCAGCTTTCTTATAGAACCCAGGACTTTCTTATAGAGCCCAAGGATGGCACCACCCACAAGGGGCCCTCCCTGCTTGATCACTAATTGAGAAAATGCCCCACAGTTGGACCTCATGGAGACACTTCCTCAACTGAAGCTCCTTTTTCTGTGATAACTCCAGCCTGTGTCTAGTTGACATACAAAACCAGCCAGAACACCCTTCCTGAGAGCYGAAGCTCAGCAGGCATGAGCAGTATGCTGCAGACGGGCCAGAACAGGGTTGTCTGACTGCTGCATGCTCATCCTGCCCATCAGGAGTACAGCTGGGAGATGAGTCAAGCCCAGCCTCTTGGGAATCAGGACCTGAACTCTTGGTTGTGGCCAGTGTGCAGGAAGCCATGATGATCCGCTTCAAGCAGCCGCCTGCCTGGAGGGCGCAGCTCACAGCTGGAGAGTGCTGGGGACCGGAGTCTCCTTTCTTCCTTTCCTTCCATTTGAGACCAGACAATCTCTAACTTTCCCAAAGCCCCCCCTCTCTTTTTTTTTCCACAAAAGGAGAAGGAAAACTAATTTATATTCTTTGTAGGAACAAATATACACAAAAATCTATTGGGAAAAAAATGAACATGGCTGGGCAGTCAGACACATATCTATGAACCTGGCACTTGGGAAGAGGAATCCGTAAGACTGAGAATTCAAGTCCATTCCAAGCTACATAGCAAGATAAAGGTCAGCAGCTGCTTCGTAAAACCTGTCTCAAAACACAAACAAAAACGAAAAAACTAAATAAATGAAGAAAGAGGAAAGAAAGAAGGAGAATATGAAAGTAATAAAAAAGAGAGAGAGAAAGATAGGCAAAAGCCAGCCCTGTCTTCCTAAACAGGCATACTCTAGTCCTCTTTTACTGGCTACCGAGTTTCTGGTACGTTTCGCCAAGTGTGATTTGCAATGAGACGTTTAATATAGCGCCACTCCCTTTCCTGACTCACTGAAAATGAGATCATCTTGAACATCAGACTAAAGTAAGGAATTTCCAAACTGAGTTTGGCATTTGGCTGTTCTACCCTAACGCGTGCGTCTGCATCTCCTCTTTAGTAGAACAAAGGAAAGCTCCCAGATGGTAAAGCGAGCTGCCCAGGACAGCACAGTGAGGCAAGCAGCCCCAGACAGCACCGCAGAGCAAAGGGCTGCCGCCAAGACCTGGGTTTCAATGATGTGGGAGTTTGGGATGATTGCTCCGATACAAAAGCTCTGTTCGCAGACCCCCACACACACCCCTCCTCCCCCGCCATCACGCTGAGACTGATATGGACCCACACAACATGCACCCTGAACAGAAGGACTTACTCCCCAGGGCAGAGTAGAAATTGGTAGCAGCATCCAGCCTTAAAAGGAGTGGACCTCAAGAGTGAGCAGAAGCGAAACAGAATGGTAGTGCTTCCCGGAGGCCAAGAGTCTCAGTTCCGATGCAAAGGAGGGATATTACAAACCATTTAAAATTAGAGACTATAATTAATGCTAAACTAGTTTAAAATGTAAAACAACAACGTGACGATAAAGGGCAAATAATACACAGAGAAAATATTTGCACCAAAGATCATTTAACCATATGATATATGAAGAAGTACTCAAACCTTAAAAGAAAAACAAATCATGGGGCCTATGGGATGGCTCAGTGGATAAAGGGGCTTGCTACCAAGCCTTAAGACCTGAGTTCAAGTCCAAGGGCCCTCACACTAGAAGGAGACAATAGGTTCCTGCAAGGTGTGTTTTGACTTATAAACACATGCCATAGCACTAGCACACCCACACATGCACACTTATCCACCCACCTACTCACCCCCCACACACAAATAAATAAATATAAAAGTAAGGATAAAGAACGGGGGCTTTTGTACATATTTGTGTGTTTATTTTTAAACATATTTTATGCTGTACATCTGAACAAACCTGTACTGTCTACCACATGAGCTTACCTATATTTTGGAGTCCTTCTAAAGAATAATGTGGACTTTGAAATTAGTGGTGTTTTTTATTTGTGTTAGTACTGCTAATGGAGTTGAGTTGCTTATGAAGATTACAGCCCCTTGTGTAACATATTATTGATGCAGTGAAGCAAAGGACCTCCTCTCTCTGGGTAACATACTTAATGTATATTTTAATATTGCATTTCTTTTCTTTGACCTATGATCTATAGTGAAAGCAGATGCAAGGTTAGCTAATTGTTCTTCTAACTGTCAATGTATAAAGTTCTCCCTGCTTTAGAAAAGCACAGGTTTTTATTAACACAGCCTGTTAAGAACTAGACAGACAGAGCAACAGGGGTGGGGGGCTGGATAAAGTAGGCAGGCCAGGGCTGAGCAGGTTTAGGATGCTCAAACCCCGAGTGGAACATCTGTAAACACAGCAGTCTTACAATGAGAGAGGAGATAGGAGAATCATCTGGAAGCTCATGGGCCAGCTAGTCAGAAGCACAGAAGGAGAGAGAGAGAGAGAGAGAGAGAGAGAGAGAGAGAGAGAGAGAGCTCACCTCAGCAAAGTGCAAGAAATAAGCTAAATCCCAAAGTGGTTCTTTGACCTTCAAAGATAACTCATAGTATTCACAACCCCTCGATATAAATAAAGTAAATGATAATATTTATTTTTAAGAAAAGGGATCAGAGAAAATCACTTTAACTCTGCTTTCCGCCCTCTTTGGGCTGCACCTTGGTTTCCTGTCTCCCTAGTGGGGAATCAGCCTTGCTTGTCAGGACCAGAGGGATACGTGAGCGTCGACTTCTCTAAGGAGCTGCGGTGCTCAGAGCACAGAGCTTGCCACCCCTTGTTCCATAGGGAAGGAGCAGGCTTGCACCCCAGATATTTGGACTGACCTAGGGTTCTTTGAGCACAGAGAGCCAGGGCTCAGGCTCTGGGTTCAGGTCAGAGAGCTTCTGAGAGTATGACCTTGCATAGTGCCAGATACATTGTTTCCACTAAAAAGGATCCAAACAAACAAAAAACCGGGAGATAGTCTTTCTGTCTAATTCAGTTCGGGTGTGGCGTTTTGCAGGTTTTGCTGGTTAAAGTAAGTTGTGTGCCCCCACACACGGCAGTCTCCCAGGAACATTCAGCTGTCATCAGCAGTGACCGTGCCACTTTCTTGGGTTGCTTTCTGTGTCTCCGAAGCAATTCTGATGACCAGCGTTGCTGCACCAGCAACATACCCGGCTTATTCACCAGGTAGTGAGATCTGCCCTCTAAAGTCCAAGACTGCATTTTCATGGCAAAATGAAACAAGGGCCTGGCGGGGAAAGGTGCTTCGTCTCACAAGTCTTAATGGTGGGAGTTTGAGCCCAAGGTGGAGTGTCACAAGGCACACTGTGGCACGGGGTTGCACACATTCTGACACGCGTGGCGTACACTAATCATAATAAATAAGATTTTTTAAAGGAAAAAAAAAAAACCCCAAAGCAGTTGAGGAAGGGTACCCAGCACTGCCACTAGAGGGAGTGTCCAGTCCGTGTCACAATACGGCAGGCAGTTTGTGCAGCCAGGCAGTTTGTGCAGCCGAGGCAACCTTCTGCAGATGGCCCGCAGTCCTCAGGAGAGCCTGCAGTGCGTTCTTGTTGGAGTGACTACTATGAGACGCGCAGTGCGTAGGTTGCGTTGCGCGTGGGTGATGGCGCTGACATATTGAGCACCTATTATGTGCTAGGTCAGTGCCTCAGCATCACTAGCTTCTGTGCCTGGAAAGCGAGAACCAGATCATCATTAGTATAAAATATTTTGCGAGCACTTTAAGAGACAGGGTGATAAGTGTTTGAGCAACGAGTGCTTCCTCCTGGTTGACAGTCCTGTTGCCGATGACACCACACACCGTTGTCTCTCCTTCTGCTACCCACTTCCAACCCGTCTCTCATCCTTCCGATGGTGCCATCTTGATCCTGTGGACTGGAGCCCTATTCTGTCACTCCCAGGCTCAGTGAGACCACAAGTCGCTTTACTTCTGGCAGCTCAGTTTGCTCATCTGCAAAGTGGGGCGATACTTCTCTTAGGGACTTTGTGGGAATCCAATAATGCTTCCTAAGTAGAGTGCATAGTCCTGTTCTGGCACACAGAACTCAGTACTATGAACCTATTATCYTAAAACAGTTCATGGACGTGTCATGACCACTCTCTGACATTTCTACATATACCTTTTTTCCCTGGCAGTCTTTGACAAAAGAAATGTAGCAGAAACCTAGGCGTTGACAGCCTTTCTTTGGTCTCTTTGTAATAGGCCGTTTTCCTGACTCAATGCTGTATAAAGCAGTGTAGCTTCTGAATTCATTGACAGTGTCTGTCAGCAAGGAAATGTCAGAGCGCTTGGCTCCAACTGTCCCCATGCTGTCCTCGCGCTTTCCCTGGGTGAATGGTAACATTTTCAAATGGAGAAAAATCTCCTGGTAATGTCACTGTCCTCCCCCAGAGCAGATTTACAACAGAGTGTCTGGCATTTCCACAGGCTCTGTGCTTGTCAGTGTCAGCTTTTAGATGTCCCTGGGTCCCCATACATATGTATATATATAGGCATCATTTAAATCCCCAGTGAACAAAGGCTCTTTTCCCAACTTGGAGATATTTTAAAAGATCTCTTCATTTCATCTATTTTTAAGTGTTTGTGTGATTTAAGGGTATGCTAATATTAGGGCCTGAGGAGCTGGCTCGGCAGCCAAAGCACTTTTTACACAGGCTTGAGGGCCTGAGTTGACATCCCCAGTGCCCATGTAAAATAGGGCATAATGGTGCATATCTGTAACCCCAGTGCTGGGGTGAGCAGAGACAGATGGATGCTGGGGCCTTGCTGGGCAGCTAGTTAGCTAAATTGGCAAGCTCTGGGTTGAGTCAGAGACCTTGTCTCAAAAAGAAAAAAAAATCCTGTGGACAGTGATAAAGGAAGATACATGGCATCAGTGGTACACTCAGGGGTGAGTACACCCCCTTCCTGCCACACACAAGTCAGCTCACACGGTACAGGGGACGACAGAATACTCAGCTTCTGGTGGCCAGCCATGCGGGTGCAGTAGACACTTTCTAGACAACATTTTATCTACCCACCCACAGGAAAGGCATGTGTTATCTTGCATTTACAGAAGGAAAATCTAAGGCTCACCAAAAGCCTTGTTCRAAGTTGAGCACACACACACACACACACACACACACACACACACACACACACACAYGACAAGGGGTGTCTGTAATGATGGATTTCTCTACTAGTGGCATTTTCATTTCCCAAGGGCCTCTTTCTTCTCTAGCGTCCAAATGTGAGGTGGAGACCATTAACCTGCATAGGGTACAAGGTGTGGGAAACTAGAGATATTATCTTCGATTTTCTCATGATGCTCTTTATGGTCTTGGGCAAATCATTAACAGTGCCCTATTGTGTCAAGCGGTATCTGGTCCACCTGATGTATAACACAGTGCTTGATTATTCCTGGACCTTTGTAATGATAAAAGATATTTGCTTCTATGATGGGATGTTACTGGGTTAATATTTACAAAATCTCCCAAATCTATAAGAATTTATTAAGCTGTTTGCTAGCCACCCCCCCCACCTACCAACCAAAGAGGTGGGGTGGGGGTACTCTATATAGATGTGCTAGCATTATGCATGCTCACGTGGAGGTCAGAGGTCAACCCTGGCTATTTTTCTCTATTGTCCAATCAATCGAGCCATGAAAGTGTATTTATTGAAAAGTTGCCACTGTCTTGGAATACAGAGGAAGCAGTGCTCTTGGAGCAGAAAATAGTAATTGTGAGTCACTGGCCACCCACTCCATCGTCCACAAAGCTAAGCACAGAGGGAGTTGAGATGACAGAGCCAGGCTGCAGGGAGTTAGGTGGGAGGCAGGAAGGCCCTGGATCTTATGCCTACTTAAAATATATATATTTCTGTTCTATGTGAGAGTATTTGCCTGCACGTGCCGTGTACACTATGTATGTACCTGGTGCCCCAGGAGACCAGAAGATGGTGTTAGATCCCTTGGAATTAGAGTTACAGATGGTTGCGAGCCATTGTGAGGGTGCTGGGAACCAAACTTGTGTCCTCTCCAAGAGAAGCCGGTGCTCTTAGCTCAGCCAGTGCTGAGATGTCTCTCCAGCCCCGTGTTCACGTTTTTATTATAACACTTTCAGACTTGCATGCCATTGCATCTTCTCACATTGACCCTGACTGCCAGCTCCTTCTTCCCCTCCTCTCACTGGTCCCTTTCTTCACTCTGAAATAACCTCACTTAAACACACATGCCATCTCTCTCCCTGCGTGTATGCCTCTGTGTTGTTAAATCTAGAGTCCACAGAAGAGAAGAAATGCTATAGATTGTTTTTCTTATCCCAATTTCTGTGTGGTTTCCCTCTGGGCACTTCCCTCCTTCCCTACAGCTCTTCTTCTACTCTCACGTTTATAGACAGACAAACAGATGAGATATAAATGGCGGATTATAGATAAATGATTGGTACAGATGAAAGATTGTAGATAACTGAGAGACATAGATGGTAGATTGATTGGTCAATGATAGGTGATAGATTAGCTAGATGAATATATGGACGACAGATAAATAGATAAATATATGGATCAGAGATACAGAGATACAGAGATGATAGATGATAGATACATAGATAGATAGATACATAGATGATGAATAGATATAGATAGATACATAGACACATAAATATATATAGATAGATACATAGGTACATAGATATATAGATGATAGGTAATTGACAGATACATAGATAGATACATAGATGATAGATACATAGATCATAGAGATAGATACATAGATAATAAAGGTAAATAGATACATAGATGATAGATACATAGATGATTGATTGATAAATACATAGATACATAGATGATAGATAGAACAAGCTGATAGATACAGATGACTGACAGATTAGACAGAGATTTATATTCTGTTCTGTCTCACCTGTCCCTGTGCCTAGTAGACATGGCTCCATTCCTGGTTTGCATAGTAGGATCTCCAAAGCCTCCCAAACACCCACCCCTAGAGTGCAGCTGAGTTCAGATGCATCCTACGGAAAGTAGACTCAGAGCATCCTTAATCCCTCCTCTCTAACCTCCACGTCGAATCCCCAACTCCTACACATGGTACCCTGGTGAGCCCTTCTTTCTCTACCTGCCTTCATGATCCATCCTTACCCAAAGCCCTGTTTTAAGGCCTTTCTGGCATACGGAACAAGTCAGAACCTTTGTTTTCTTAACAAAATTAAGGAAACAAGTCTTGCTGGTGGTGCTGGTGCTAGTACCCAAAGCCTCACAAGCACTCAGCAAACGCTCTGCCACTGAACTCCCCTCTCAGCCCCAGGAATCTTTAGTGGCTCCACATCAGCTTCAGAACAGAGTGCCATCTCCTCATCTGGCACTGTGACTTGTCCCTGCTGTCTCCAGTCTCTTGCTTTACAGCTTCTCTCCTCCCAGTCTCCGGTCGGCACGGGAGCCATCATGTGTTCGTGTAACCGTTCATCCTAGAGACCCCTCTCCACACTTTCCAACTGGCAATAGCTTCCTTCTCCTCAAGTGGGCGTCAGTACAGGCGCCCAGGAAGTCTTGAGATGCAGGATGGATTCCCTCATTTCTCTTTTATTGCTTGTCAGAGTCTGTCTAGCAATATGGCTTATTAAATTTCTTCCCTCTGTCAGGCCGTAGGTCTCCCTGAAGACACTTGTCATATCTTAATTTTCTCTGTGTCTTCAGAGGACAGCCTAGTCTGTGCTTGTTTATTGAAGAAAACTGTTGAGTAAGAGGCTCTAGGGTGATGAGCACAGTGTGATCGGCCACCGTAGGGGCTGGGGTCTCCTCACATGGAGGCGTTAGGAGTCATTTTTTACTACTTGTGTGACATTGTACAAATGAATGGATCTCTCTCTCTCTCTCTCTCTCTCTCTCTCTCTCCCATACCAGAGAAAGCTAATCATAGTATCTGCTTGATAGTAATATTGTAAGGATGTCAGTGAGTATAAGTTCAGAGCCATGTCCCTATGTGGGAATGTCTCTATCCCTTTTCTCCCCCAACCACAGTCCTTGCATGGATCCCTCTCACACCAATTCTCTGGCCCCTAGCTCTCGTGTCTAGTTTCTCTGGTAGTGTCTCCTGACTATCCCGTGTCTGTAGTCTGAGCCTTCATGCATGTTAGAAAACTCTGCCCTGCCTTTGCCATGACTCCCATCTTTCTGTGGCTTCTTGCCTCTCTCTGTGGGTCACTAACTCGAGGACACACATGGTCATTTCTATACTGAGCACATGCTCCGTGCCAGGGCACTATGGTGCCTTTGCGACTCTGCTCTTCCCCATCCACCCGCTGTCTTCAGGGCACACACTTTATTATGGCCATTCACATTTTACAGAGGAGGATACAGGACAGAGGGAATTCTCATCGCTGTCCAAGGCCACCCAGCTAGTGAGTTTCAGGACAGGAATCTTAACCTGATTTCAGCCTATCTGCAGCCTCATCTCTCACTCACAACTTAGCTTGGGGTTTTTATTGTTTTGAGACAAGGTCTTGTTATGTAGCTCTGGCCAGGCTGGTCCTTGCTGTATAGGCCAACCCGGCTCTAACTGACAGACCCTCTTCCTGTTTCAGATTCTTGAGTGCTGGGATTGTAGCCATCATACCATACTACGCCTGGCTCCATCTTCTTTTGTAACACGTCTCCAAAATCAGCATGTGATTGCCACACTCTAGAACAGGCACAGAGGCGCGCGCGCACACACACACACACACACACACACACACACACACACCTAACAGGTTAACCGAGAAAGCTTTCTTCCTGTCTCCCYGGGGTATCTCGGGGAGAGAAGTTTCCTCATTCTTGGTCAACATCATGATTTGGCCTGGAAAACTCATGCTGTGGTTAAGCAAGCTCATTAGAAACCCACGGAAGTGAATTATAGCAACAGGGCTTGTGCCAGCCTACCTAGCCACATTCTCGGTTCCTGGGACATATGGGTACCCGCTCATTTAAGAAGCATTTTTAACAAAAGCACACAAAAGAATCGCTCAGCATATGTTAGAGTAGGTAGGGGTTCATGGAACMTTAACTCAACTTGCTTTTTATAGCCATTTGCAAAGGGACAAGCTAGTCCGAGACCCTTTCTCCTTCAGCACACACCAAGGAGAGGCTGGGTGGGGAAGAGGAGGAAGGACCCCAATCTGTGCTGTTGATAGAGGGTTGATGGCACCACTCCTTGTCCCCGCATTCTCTCCCACCCACCTGCCACACTGTTGGAAATGCTCGCTGACTTGTTCATTCTTTCCAAGGCGTATGCACCCAATCTTTTTAAAAAGATGATGTAAGTAATGTATGCAAATTAAAAAATAAGCTTAGGGGAAAAATCATCCTTACACACATTTTCCTAAAGAAAACACTCGGGTATCTATCCTTTCAGATCTTTTTATCTTACCGATGCTTTACATACATCACACACATACTTTCATGCAGGCATTCATGTATGCATTTCATCTGATTCCAATATAGTCCCCTTATGTGTTCTGTAAGGGGTTAGCTTACTGGTGTGATATGACTCTTTCAAACTAAGAGATGATTCTGTTTTGTCATAATTTTGTCGTCCTATGGTATTCCATGGCTCAGCTCATTGTAACTTAACAACCCTGTGTTATTGGACAGTTGGATTGCTTTTTTTTTTTTTTCCAAGACAGGGTTTCTCTGTGTAGTCCTGGCTGTCCTGGAACTCACTCTGTAGACCAGGCTGGCCTCGAACTCAGAAATCCRCCTGCCTCTGCCTCCCAAGTGCTGGGATTACAGGCGTGTGCCACCAAGGCTGTTGTCTATGCCACCTTCTGGAGTCCCTCTGTGCCACTTTGAGTGTCTGTTCTGCTGTTCCTAACATGCATCCCAAGTATCCTATATCAAAAAGTTACAATGCACACCTTAGTAGATTAGTGTAACCATCTTCTGTGTGACAACTATGAGCCTTTAAGCCACAATAGGAAGTGAGATGAGAGAGTGAGTACGTGTCAGATATGGAGAAGAGAAGAGAAGAGAAGAGAAGAGAAGAGAAGAGAAGAGAAGAGAAGAGAAGAGAAGAGAAGAGAAGAGAAGAGAAGAGAAGAGAAGAAAGGACATCTGGGTGACAGATGGCACACACAGAGCAACATAGGCCTTGCTGCTGAATGTATTCTTGGGTTAGATGGAGAACATTCTATTAAAATACAAACCAACCAGCAAAACCCAGGATAGATGAACACCCTCACCATTTGGTTCCTCGATTTCCATTGTCATCAATACCCTGGATCCCTTGCACGGAGCTTCAGAATGGCCATCTCTGCTGGCTTTTGGGAACTAATTTGGTGAGTCACAAAAATCTCAATCCTCTTGGATTTGGTCACAGTCTTCTGGAAATATAGCAAGAAGAGCTAATGACAAAGAACGATAAAGATATGTGCAGTAAAATGTTCCTTACAGAGTTAAAGAATCAAAAGCTGACTGGGTGTGATGGAGCCACCAGTAACCCAAGCATTTTGGAAGAGGATTCCAAGTTCAAGGTTAGCTTGGGCTGTATAGTGAGTTCTGGGCCAGCCTAGGCTACACCTTACGTGAGCAAGACCTTACATAATAGACAATCAGAAAAAAGCAAAAAGAAGAAAAAAATCTTGACAATTAGGTAACCTGTGGTATATGTACATGATACAATTGTATGTGGCTATTCCAAGCTTACAGCAGTGTGATTTTAGAGCAATCGCTTAACCCCTCTTATCTATGAAATAGGGAGGGTATGATAGTTGGTCTTAGTGGACTTGACTCGATCTGGAATCAACTAAAAGACAACCTGCTGGGCACTCCTGTGAGGAATTTTCTTGATTCTATTATTTGGAATGGGCGTGTGTATGCTGCGTAGGCGGCCCAGACGAAAGCAAGGCGGAGGAAGGAATCTTTGCTTTCTATCTGCTTGTCTTTAAAGGCTCTCACCGGCAAGCAAGCTCGCCTACCCTGCTGCTCCTGGTTCCTCCACTGAACCAGCTTTCTCTGGCTTCAGCATAGACTGAATAGCAGCAGCTCTGCAGGAATCCTCCAGGCTATCAGTGAGAGATGGGGACTACAGAGACATCTAGACCCATGGGCTGAGCCACTGCCGGCTTCTGGGCCTTTCCGATGTGAGATAGTCCTTGTTGGWCGTCTTAGACCATATCATGAAAGCCAACCTAGCCAGTGACCCTTTAATATAAATTAATTYTACAGATTTCATTCCTCTAAAGAACACTGGCTATCATGGAGTGGGGGRTGGGGGGTAGGTGATGATATTTATTCACATGGGCTTGTTAGGATGTAGTGACATAAAGCAATCAGCCATCTGAATGCAAAATGTGCTACACCTMTCAGAGACTGAAAGTAGTTTAAAAGAGATATCCTGGCACATGCTTTTAATTACTGCTCTTGGGAGTTATATTAGATGTAAGTCATAGAAAGTAGGTTTCAAGCATTTGAGAGAATTTGCATAGGTTGTACACAAATCCTTTGGCTTTTTTATTGGTAGTGATAGGCATTGAACTCAGGACCCCATGATGAACATGGGGTATTAAGCAGGTATTATACATTTGGGCTATACCCACACCCCCACTTTTGACACTCACATAGGGTTCTGGGACCAATCCCCTATAGATATTGTGATGGTAAGTCTTGATGTCAACATGCTATCATATGGAATCACACCAACAGGGGTGTCTGTGAGAGTATTTCCACAGATGATTAACTGAGGTGGCATTCCCTCCCTCAGTGGGTGGCTCTTTCTAAAGAGTGGCCCAGATGTGGACAAATCCAAGGCAAAATTCAGTGTGTCCCTGCTTCCCTTTGCTTTTTCTAAGGCATGTCTGTGGATGCCACCACGGCCATTGACTTCCACTGTAGAGTGAAGACTAGCAACTTTTCTTTTTTTTTTTTTTTTT
>BDUI01008688.1:30751-47431 GCA_002335545.1 Apodemus speciosus
CCCCTAGACAATATGGTTACCAAAGATCGTGAAGAGGGAGAGTACATATGTTTATGAACTATTACAATCAAACTTTTTTCCTGCAAAGTCATTTTGGGGAACTTAGTGTAATCACTGTTACTTCTAGATCTTTATATTTAAATGAATACTTTCGCTGCAAATAACGATGTCCCAATAGCGTGTGTCAGGACAAAACAGCTTGTAGCTTTTTGTTACATATCACACGTTACTGGAGGGAACCCACWTCTATCATATTTGAAAAACTCCAAAGGTGATGAGAATCTCTGCTTCCTGTTTCCATTCTTCAATAAACTCTAAGAAGTAACTATGTCCCCAAAAATATACATGATGTTTGGAATCCATTTGCATGTCCACAAGTATAGATACTACAATGTAGGGAGTGTTTTAATGTCATTAGCTTCAATGCAAAGCTTACAGGAAAAAAAAGACCCATGTTTGCTATCATATTTTTCTCACGGAGCCAGTCATTTTAATCATTTACATCCTTACACTCCGGGGACTCTGCCAACAACTGCGATCTGGCACTAGGATACTCTCTATGGTAACACAACATTAAGCAATATTATGCATATTAAAAAAGGCATGCTTTTTCCATGAGGAGAGAAGGGAAGGAGTAAGCAGACACAGAGCAGTGTCTGAGAGGAGGGAAGAGGAAGGAAGCTCATCATTTGATAACCGGGGACACAAGTGACCTTGAAATGAAAGATGTCTCAGGGGCTT
This sequence comes from Apodemus speciosus, assembly GCA_002335545.1. Lineage (NCBI taxonomy): Eukaryota > Metazoa > Chordata > Mammalia > Rodentia > Muridae > Apodemus > Apodemus speciosus. The sequence goes on from BDUI01008688.1 coordinate 31,493, forward strand.
TAAGAATTTGCTCAGGAGCACTTAAGACAAGATTTCAATTTGTACTGTGATTTTGTCAGCAAATTCTGCATTGCTCCCCTACATTAGGGCCAGAAATTCAGTCCAAAATATGAAGAGAAAGAAGGAGAAAGGAACCTAAGCTGGGCTCGTGGTGGTTATTTCGGGGAAAGCTACAGTGCCCCTTCATCACATTGGGATCCAGGAATGTAGAACCGACATATCATTTCAAGCCCAAACCAGACTGGCCTAGTTTCTATGACCAAAGAAGTTTCAAGTTACAGTGGATAGGATATATAGGAACATAAATAATCTCTTCATCTCACCCTTTCCAAGAGAAAAGTAAATCCAGCCCCTCTATGTCCTAGGAATAGAGCATCTTTTATTGGCCCATCAATGCACTTAGAACCAACATGTGTGGCAGARCAGGCTAACGCACTTGTTCTATGTATGAGGGATTCATATCAGCATGTTTCCTATGTTTGATATCAGCACAGAGAACGTTACACGGTAAGTGTACCTATGCAGAAATGAGTGAACTCTCCAAGGGTGGTTACTTAATATTGCACTCCAGAGAGAGTTAGCTTTTGAAGGATTCTAATGCAAAACTCCTTTCAGAAAAAATGCCCTTTAAAATGCCCTTTAAACCTCCAATCAACACTAGAAATGTATTAGTTAGAATAGAGTAAGTTAGAAGTGTTTTCTTCTGAGAAATGAGAAGTATTTGAGAAATGTCTATTTGTGAGAGGAACTGAACTGCCACCCTTCCCCTTGCATACATAGTGTTTAAAATTTTCTCTTGCATAAACAATGTTTAAAAGTCTAGCAATCATATCTTCCTCAGAGTGGAACGTATCCTCAGGAGTCCAATCTCTTTTGTACAAGCATTTCATGAACTTTGCTTGTGAGAGAACCTAAAAGGACTGAAGGTTGAGACACGAAAATTTTAGAATAATCTGTGTATGTGATTCTAATATAAGGAACTTTGTGTTAAGAAATGAAACATGTGGACATGTGGAAACTGAGGGCATGACTAAAAGGGAAGAGACCAATAAGGCACCCTTCAGTCCCTGTAGGGGAGATGACAATGTAACTTCCATGTTTTCATTTAAAGGAAGGGGAGTCAGGTAAAGAGAATTGGAATATGAATGCTGGATGCCCCTTGAACTATTTCAGGAAAGGGATGACATCATCGAAGACAGAAAAATGGGAGTTTGTATAAGGCCACACTTAATTACAAAGATAAGTCAGTTTACCTAGGAGTAGGCCATAAGACTTTCATTCCCTAAGGTTACTGCCCTGGACCTGGAGGCCAAATGGAGTCTGAACAAATAAAGACTGGTAAGTTCCTGTCATTTTATTACAATCACACCACACCCACAAGTGTCTTCTCTTCTGTAGACTTTATTTAAAATCTCTTTCCCTTGGCCTTTGGCTCCTCTTTCCTTAAGTCTTCTGGGACTTAAGGAAATTAAGAATATTCTTTCTTAATGAGTTATTTCTCTTGTTACAGAAGTGTCATCTGAGAACATTGTGGTGGGTAAGAAAAAAATGCTGTTTATTCTCCTCTATTCCTGCACAGGGACACAATTTAGTTATAAACTGAGTACTAGTACTATCTACATCATGAATCGAGTACACTACCAGCTAACGCGGCCTAGCAAGAACTGTAAGTAGGTGAAATAGTTAAGTATAGAATACGGCACTGAAATATAAAAAGCAGCTGTCAGTTCAGGTTTTGAGWTTACAACGATAAGTGGAGGGAACTTTGCAATAAAAACCTTYTGCTTCCTTTTGGGTGAAATTGTGACGGGGTGGTATTTGCGGGGCCTGCAACTCAAATACTAGGGATATTCATCATGGGAGTCAAGTATTTCACAAGAACCTCCCATTATACTTTCCAAGTTGAGACTATAGTTTTGTGTTAATTCTAGTGTTTAATAATGACAGCTATTCAAATATAGAATGTTTTGTAATGTAAATAAACTATGGCACTACTTAAGTGAGGCTGTCTCTTTCTACATATGACCATTGATTTTGGTTGTGACTATGTAACTTTCAGTACATTTTGAGTATCACATTGATCACCCTTTGTTACACATTAATTATTTCTGTTGTGTTTTAAAATGAAGCCCTTTAGCAGGCTGGAATATAGTCTAATGGTACAGTGCTTGTCTAGAATATATGAGGCTCTCAACCAAGAATGTAAAGATATCCAAGACTAAGTTAACATTTCATTCCAATTCAATGACTATTTGTGGTATGCCATGTGCTAGGGGTTTGAAATTTATGAATAAATAAAAAATGACAATCTCTTCCTTCTAGATTTCCCAGTCTTGGTGAACACTGACATCTAAGGGGTAAGTAGCAATTCTGGAAGCAGAATGAGAGTAGACATGTAGAGGAAGAGAAATGAAACAATATTGCACAGTCACGAGCTATGCAACCCTGTCATCTAGGCATCAAGCCAAGCAAAAGTGGAGTAGGGTAAGGGGTAACCAGAGTGTGACAGGCATCTGTAACACGTCCACGTCCCTCCCTAATTCTCATCACAGGAATTTACCTTTGTAGTCTACCTGGAATGCAGTTCTATTCTATTCTATTCTATTCTATTCTATTCTATTCTATTCTATTCTATTCTATTCTATTCTATTCTATTCTATTCTATTCTTCCTCCATTTATGAAATATTCTCAAGTAACTTCTAGCTTAATCACAAGCAAAGAAGCAAACAAAAGCTCAGAATGCTTCCTTGAAGGCTGTGTATTCCTCTTGCTACCAAGTTTGTCCCATAAAAAGGAGCTGCCATCATTAAGTGCACCCTCTCATCTCTTCTAGCCCACCCATCTACTCCAGTGTAGCCCCACCTCCAYCCTACCCCCACCATCACTAAAGCCCTTTCTCCCCCTCCCCCCATAAGCCTTAGTCCTTGTGAACATTTAGCGCTCATTCTTTCTTGAAGGTACAACTGCTCTTGTCTTCTAAGGTATACTTGCCCTGGTGCTTTCCCTGTGGCATTTGGAGGGGGTAAGATTGACATAGCATCGCTTGGTATATGTGTGGAATTTCTCATGGGAGACCCAGACCTTGGGAGCTAGTATTTATGCATTTGAATATAAAGCAGCACCACATCAACCCCTATGTTAGTCAACTTTACACTTTTCTCCTGGTGTAGCTATGCATCTCCGCAATAAAGGAATTCTCTTAGTGCAGATCATCATGTCTCTGAAGTTGGAAATGTGCCCTTTACCAGTACAGAAACTATAAATTCAACATGTTGGAAACTACATATTCATTCACTCTCATTTAGTCCTGGAATTGGTTAAGCCTGGGCCTGGGAAACAGGATGTCTATTTTCACTTTGAAATATGAAAGGTTTTATATTTTAATAATGCTTTGTCTCTTCATCTCACTGGGAAGGCTGCACATCTATGAACAGAGGTTTCTGATTTCAGGATTTTAGGTGGAAGTGTAAGATGTTTGGGGAAACATTAGCTATCATTTGAAAATACTCAACTTTGAAAAGCTGGCCTGGTGTCTAAATTTATTTTTTAGGGAAATTAAGATTACGGTGTCATCGCTGGAAGATTGTATCTGGAATGCTTTATTTAGACGTCCTGACTAACTTTTCAAATAGGAGTCAGCATAAATATTAAGCACAGTATTTAAGGAAACCAAGTTTATCTGCTCATCAGCAGCTCAAATGCTCGGCTCAGAAAGTTACAACAAAAAGAAATCTCATCTGGTCTCCATCGGCTATAAAAAGAAAATGTCATCCAACTTACTACTTGTTTAAGATTGGGAAAACATTCTTTACCAATTAACTTCTCTCAGTCTTGTTTTAAAAAGGGAATATCGAACTACATAGCTCTTGCTCTCTTTCAAATTTTATAGCTTGAGAGAATTGTTTAACAAGAATTTGACATATTAGGTGGCAAAATAAATTTGAGCTCCAAACTTTTACCCAATCATAAATAGCATCCATTTTCATACCAACTCATTTTATAGCATGGATTTGTTAAGTCTACATGGATAAGAGTGCCCTAATTAAATGTGCAGCATGTATATTAAGAAAAACTAATCCATATCTCCTTAAGAGAGTATTTATATTGGAAATGAGTTGCCTTTGGCTAGGCTTTCAAATGAAAACTAGTTTCAAATATATAATTTATGAATATGTGAATATGAAAAGAGAATTCATTAAAACCATGTAAAAGTGTAATATGTTTAAATGAATATAAATTGCTGTGTTGGGAGATTTTGCTAGAACAGAGTAAAACATAGAAGACTTTTGTGTCCAGAGAATAAAATCACTAAACCTTATTTTCAGATTATATTAATATGCAGTGTTATTCATTTTATTAATAATGAAATAGGTGACTAAGACACTACAGGTTAATTAACAAGGTGGTGAAGATTTTCAACAGTAAAGAAAATAGTCCTGTGTGTATCTACTATATTTCTCTGCTTATTTTTTTTAAGTTTATATAGAGTTTGCTTTGTGCAGTGTAATGCAAATGAGATTCTGGCTCCAGAAATCAAACATGGAAAACCTAAGTATGAGAGAAAACACACATTGTAGAAGTTAACCCTGATTTCAATTTCATGAGATTTAGACTCCATTCTAGAGGTAAGCCTTAGGGTGTGCTGGTGTAAGTGTTTCCAGAGGAGTCTGAATGAACAAGGAGGATCAACCTTGAATCCTGAACCAGGGAGCACTGGTGAATGGGATTGGGTCCTAAACAGAATAAAAAGGGAGCAAGGGAGAAATCAAGAAACGGTTGGGATGTGCTAGAAGCCTAGTRCAATAGAAACTCCCAGGAATCATGAGAGTGACCCTAGCTATTACTCCTAGCATAGGGGATATGGAGCCTGAACTGGCCATCTCCTGTAACCAGGTAGGATTTCCAGGGGGAGGGATTGGGACATCACCCCAGCCACAAAGCCCCTCACCTATAATTTGTCCTGCCTATAAGATATCCTGGGGTAACGGTGGGACAGAAATTGTGGCTCAGACTGGGAGAACACAGCAGAAGAAGGGAGGAAGAATTATGGAAGCCAGAGGGTCAAGGACACCACAAGAAAACCCACAGACTCAGCCATCCCAGACTCATGGGGCTCACAGAGCCTGAACCAACTGCTCACCAGCCTTTATCTTCGTCTGAACAGAAACAATGCAATAAGCCCTCTTGTTCCCATCTCCAATCTTCCTCTCGGTGACGACTACATCCTTTAAAACTGTGAGGTAAAATTAATCCTTCCTTTCTTAAGTKGCTTTTGRCAGGTGTTTGGTCATCACAATGAATAAACGAACAAGCACCCCCACAAATGATTAGCATGCTGATAAAATATACAAGGCATTTTTTTTCTTAAAGGTGGAAAATGTAAAGATTTCCCGGAAAGTCACTGGCGTCTGCTTACTTGGAAACACACACATCTGGTGAAGTGTGCTCGGGCTTAGATCGGTTTGAAATTCCAAGCAGGAGATGTTGGGACAGCTAAAACCACAAGTAACAGTTAATCTGATGTGCTCGCTAGTTTTTCCAAGCTACTGCTTCACGGGGTGGTCTGTAAGGACTTTGCTTTCTAGCTGCCCACAGCTTCAAATTTACTAGCAATAGTGTTTTCTGTGGCAGTATTTAGTTGTTCTTGGGTTGAGATAATCCAAACAGCTGGAATCTATTTTAGTGCTTTCTGGCTCCAGCTGGAATTGCCTTTGAAAGATTCGTTTTCATAGGTTTTTTTTTTTAGTGTGATTGCAGAATTTCGTTTACAAAATCAAGACAGAAATGGTGGACTGCACAGTGCAAGTCTTAAGTCTGACCCTGCTGTCTAGATAAAAGCAAATCCAGCTGTTTATTCATTCTTCTCCTTCAGCGTCTGAGACTGTTTGAGTCTACTGAAAGCATCCGGGGGTCCAGTTCCTTTGGGGCTTTTTTTTAAGACAGTGTAAACGAACATGTTTTGTCTACTGAGAAAAAAGTAATGTGATTCATACAGGCTAGGCATGTTTGCATCAGGTTTTCTGCATATGACCCTATTAGAAAATTTATTTATCCTTGTCTTGATTACATTAAACCAAACACAGGTCTGAAGCAAGACTGTCTTACTAGATAGTAGAGAAAACTAAATGGCCAGTGGCATCAGAAACTCATGTAGCTTCCCCAGGGCCAAGAAAATGAAAAGATAAGAAAAGTGCCTTGTRACCAATCGCAGGGTCGATTTTGGAGAAGATAGCATGCGGTGCTGAGAAAAGGGTATATTCTTTTGCTTTAGGATGAAATGTTCTATATACATCTGTTTAATCCAATTGGTCCAAAGTTTCAATTAGTTTCACTGTGTCCCTGTTTAGTTTCTGTTTTCCTGATGGGTCCCTTGAGGAAAGTGGAGTGTTGAAGTTACCCACAATTATTGTGTTAGGTGCAATGTGTGCTTTGAGCTTTAGTAAAGTTGAATTCTCTTTGTTAATTTCTATCTACTCTAMGAAGTATCTCTGAGGCCGGATGAGTGGTGTCCTGATCTACAGATATAGCAATATGTCCATAAGTGTCTTTTCATTAGTATGTTAATTTAATAGAATAAATTCAGTAGGTTTTCCCCTATGGCATTTGATCTGTCTAGTTTCATGTTCTTGGCCACATTATCACTATCATGTATGGCTACCATGTCATGAAGGAAGTTTTGAATCCAATAAAACTGTGGTTGGATACACCCACACCATTTGTGATACTACTGCACCAGTGGGTGTACTAYGCCAGCAGGTCACTGATGTAGCTTGCAGGGTGTTCACAGCTGGGTGAGACTGATGATTATTTTCTTGTTTGCTAGCAGACATCACACCTTCTGTACTACGAACACCCAGACAGTAGGGTATTCTTGTTGAGCACCAGCTCAATTTCTCCACGTTCARTAGTGTAATACTGTGATGCCTTCATTTTGTGGCAATTGTAGCAACAGGAGAAATTATCAACCACATCATGGGCAGACCACATTCTTAGTAATAGTTGCCTAACACAAAAGAGACTCCGTGTTCTCTCTCTTTCTCTTTCTCTGTCTCTGTCTCTGTTTCTCTCTCTTGGATATGTGTGTGCACATTTTCTTTTGTTTTTGTTTTATTTAAGGGAGAACTAAGCGGAATGCATTGGAAGGGATCTACTTGGAGTTGGGGGAAGAGAAAGTATATGAAGAAAATATACGAAGAGCCGAACAGTAAAAATAAAATTGTTTTGTGTATGTTAAAAAAGACAGACAGACAGACAGACAGACAGACAGACAGGAAGGAAGGAAGGAAGGAAGGAAGGAAGAAAGAAAGAAAGAAAGAAAGAAAGAAAGAAAGAAAGAAAGAAAGAAAGAAAAGTGCCCGAGTCAGCTGCACTAATTGTCGAGACATACTTCCTTTTGTTAGATGGTAGTCTCTGTTCCCAACGCTTTGACTGTTGTGAACTTCCATGAACTCTGATGACCAAGCAAACTCCAAATTCTCTCAGCCTGCTGTGGATGAATTCCAACAGACTCAAAATTAGTATGAGTGGTTGCCTAGTTAGCAATTATTTTATCTTTGGAAGTTTAAATGAAGACCAGATCTCTAAAAGTTTCCCGAGCACATTTTCTAAGTGTCTGTTTTTAATGCTTAAGGCATCAGGATCAAGATTTATCGATGGTACAGCCACTGAGCTGGAAACGGTAAGTTGCTGTAAAAGTTCCACATCCCCTTTTATTTATTCTTCTAGCAAACTCTAGGGAGAATAGTTGCCAGCAATCGCCTACAAGTCACACTTATAATAATCTACCACAATATACTTGTCTGCAATTAGTGAATATATATGTAGGCCTTTAATTCTTCAAGACAAAAGGTTTTGTGAAATCCCATAAAAGTTGAAAAGGAAACTACTGAAAACTCCAAAATGATAGTCATTTCTAAAAGGAAATCTGATGGGAGAGGGACCACTGTGCTCTTTAGGGATGATGTCATTAGATCAATGGATTAGATCATTGAATTAGCATCATTCCCTGCACTAGACAACAAATATCTCCTAGGCTATGGATGCACCCCACAAGAACTCATTAACAATTATTACCTATGCGCAACTTATAAAGCCTTTAAAAGCTATACAAAGCAGCTTAGAAAGCTACACAAGAATCAAAATTAAACATTTATAATTCTGACCAACAAAGAAAAACATATAGTAAGGTAAACTACAGATGTGTGAACAGAGCTATTTAAGATCAACCCACTTTTAACCATCCTTTCCTTTAGCACCCTRTGGGTGTTAGACAGATGTGTTTACTATGTTGTGAAGCTTGCAGATACTCAGAATGCATTCACCTCTTTAACAGATATTTTGCTGTTTGTAAGTATGTGTGGATGTATGCATGCATGTGTATGCATGTTCACCTGTGTGTGGGCATGCATGTGTATACCTGTTCACATGGATGTGGATATGCATGTATATGCATGTATATACATGTTCACATGTGTGTGGGTATGTGTGTATGCATCTTCACATGTGTGTGAGCATGCATATGTATGCATGTTCACATATGTGTGGCCATGCATGTGTATACAGGGGCTCATGTATGCATGTTCACATGTGTGTGGGCTTGTGTGTGTATGCCAGTGAAAGACCAGAGTTACTTCAGGCATCTTGCTCTGTAGCTCTCCAATTTATTTACTAAGGCAGGGTCTGTCATTGAGCACACACCTTGCTAACTGGGTTACTCTTGTTAAGCAATTTTCCTTGAGCATGCAGAGTCTTTGGGAATACAGTGGGCTTCTGTGTAAATGGCTACATCTATGAGCATTTACATAGGTGGTATGGATCCAAATGCTTGTACAACATTCATTTTGCCCTCTGAGCCATCTCCTCAGCCAACATGTTGGAAGACGTACTCAGTGCAGGGAATCTGTCTATGTAGTAGAACATGCAAGTCAACAACAACAACAACAACAACAACAACAACAACAACAAACCCTAAACTTCCTGAATTTATTTTTAGCGGGAAGACTAGACAATAATTATTTAACATGAGCTACCATTGAGGGAAAAATATACTACAGAGATAAAAGTATCTTGGGACCCGTGAGAAAGGTCTCAGAAGTCTACTTGGAATTTAGGGGGTGACAGTGATGATGACGGTGACAATGCAGTGTAAGGATGTAGGCAAGCTGGAAGGTGCTTGCCTAACTGCACGAGGCCCCGAGTCTGAGCCCCAGCACGTCCTATAGTTACGGTGGTACATGCCCGTAACCCCAGAAGCTGGAGGTGCAGGCAGAATCAGAAATTTAAGATTATCTGCATTTATGTAGCAAGTTCAAAGATAACCTGGCTACATGGGGTACTGTCCCCCCGCTGCCAAATAAGAGGTGCAGCTGAGAAAAACATAAAAGACTTGAAGGTTGAGGTTGTCATTTAGATATTGAGGAAAGTGAAAATAAAGAGAGGACATACACTACAAAGGATCCAAGGCGAGGGACAACTGGCGTTTTTAAGAAACAGCAGAAAAACTACTGTGCTTGGAGTAGAGTGAGCTAGTGAGGGAGAAGATGAGAGAGGAAATAGTGCGCAGTCCCGGGCCTTACAGGCTTGTCCAAGGAGCACACATCAGTAGGTGATTTAAGAGAAAATACCAGCAGTTCAAACATGAGTGAAAACTGCGGGGATTGGGACACGTGGTCGGAATGGGAACCAGTGGGACACCTTAGATGATTAGATGTGAAGTGTCAGGGTGACAGCGAATTCAAAAAGACGACGGTTTTTCACATGGCAGGATGGAACTGCCATTATCTGAGGGAAAGAAAATTTCATGAAAAGTGTGGTTTGGGGATTGGATAGAGAAGAGAAAATTGTGCCCCTTAGAGCCCGGCTCAATTTAAGGTGACTATTAGGCAGATAGGAAACTCTGAGAATACCTGGGACGTCTGATATGAGTATGTGGAATTTTAGTGAGAGATATTTGGCATCGTGTGTGTATAATGATCTGAAGACTCTGGGATAGAGGCTTCTTAGTAAGGGGTAGGTAGAACAGAGTGAGGGTCTAGGCTGGCTCATGGATCACACCAACATTCCTAGACCAGAGAGAGAAGAATGGACAAAGAGAGTGAGGAGATGGCAGGGATTTGCTCTGCGTGTGCAGAGAGGGAGGCAGAGGGAAGGTTCTCCTGAGAGAGGAAGGAACACATCACGCCAACCGCTCCAGCAGTTAGATCAAGACCGACAATCACCACAGAGCTCACTTTAGTATGGAAACATTCATAGTATGATCAAAGATGGAAAAGCCCTGCTCAAAGGGCCTCAGGCAAGCCTAGAAGCTGCTGATTCCACAATTACTAACCTCTGCCCTGTTCACCAGCCCTCTCTCCCTCTCTTTGGTTTGTACATTAAGATTGAAAAATGTTTTTGTTCAAAAAGTATAATTTGTGTGAAGAACATTATTATTCTCTTTATGGCAAGAAAAAAGGGGGGGGAGGAGCTTACTTCTAAAGATTGCTCCATCATTCAGAAACTGTTTCAGTCACATAGGGACCTCACATGGTACTGTGTTGATTAGTGAACTTACGTTTGTGTGAGCTCACGGATACCTACCTATCTTACGCGTTTGTTGATATAGTCTATATAATAGTCAATAAGTCCATATAAAGATTTATTTTATCAATTCTTCAATATAGTCCATAAGTCTATATAAAGATTTTTTGTTTCAATTCTTCAGTTTCTGCCTCAAAGACAATGTCTCATACCAGTAACTATTGTGAATATTTTACTCAATTTCTTCACAAAACTGTTTTCATGTATCAGACAAGAATAGTTATAAAGTTATACTTTTCCACTTAATGTTTATCATATTCAATGAATACTCCCACTCTATGTTTATAACAGATTAAAAATAAAACCTAGAAGCAAGAGATAGTACATTTTTAGCTTTATTCAAAAAGTTGTACCAAGTCACGTTTCAATGACAATATCTCTTTTCCCATGTGCTCATGAAGTATAAGGAAAATCTTAGGGGCAATTGCTGCTAAGTCTGACATCACAAGTTCAATACCAGCCTATGCTGGAAGGAAAGAACTTACTCTTCAGAGTTGTTCTCTGACCCTCACATGGATGTGGTTGCACTCATATATGTGCTCCCATGTACATACTACATACATGTACACACACACACACACTGTGAATACAGAATGATTGTAGACTGAAGAATTTCAAATTATATCAATGTATAAAACATGTAAATACAATTGGGCTTGTGGATACACACATATTTAAGAAATATATTTAAAATATAAATGGACAATTAGGCAAGATTTTATGAAGGAAGAAGTGAGAGGGAGTGCCATAGGTGCCAATAGAATAAAATAATTCTGAAGATCAAAGTGTGAGAGTGGAAAGCCAGCTAACCCAATGTGTAATCAGTGTGTTGGGAGCTGTCACAAATCAAGGGAAAACTGTTGTCACTCAGGTAAATACAGGCTGTGAGCTGATATTTTCTAAAAAGAAGTTATTAGTGGCTCTCAACACACGCACAAAAGCTAAATTTCATTCACAACACAAAACTGAACATAACTTATTCTTTGAATGTATATTTTAAAAATATTTTATATATTAGTGTCTCTGTGTGTGTGTGTGTGTGTGTGAGAGAGAGAGAGAGAGAGAGAGAGAGAGAGAAAGAGAGAGAGAGAGAATTATGTGTATATTTATAACACGCTTTTATTTGACCAGAAACTAAACTGCAGTGGACAGCAAAGGCCACACAGGCATGCTCTGTGCCCAGCTTTCTCCTCTGTCCTTTCTTCATCTTTTTTTATACTCAATTTCTTCACAAGCTTTGTTTTGTTTTATTTTTAAGATTTATTTATTTATTTATTTATTTATTTATTTATTTATTTATATGAGTTCTGCAGCTGACTTCAGACACACACCAGAAGAGTGCATTGGATCACATGACAGACATTTGCAAGTCACCATGTGGTTGCTATGATTTGAACTCAGGACCTCTGGAAGAGCAGTCAGTGCTCCTAACCGCTGAGCCATCTCTCCAGCCTTAAGCATTTCTCTTGTGTCGTATTATGAGTCTTGTGTTCATTGGAAATACAGAACAAGTACTTGAACTCCAACAGATATACTGAGGCTTGATTCCATCCTACAGTCAGAGCAGACAGGAGCCGCAGGCAGAAGAATGATTATACACAGCAAATTCTTGAAGGATTGTTTCTGTGTGAGAAGCTGGAGGCAGTAAAAGACAATGTATGTCTCCCACTTTGCCTAAGGTGTGAATTATGCCAGGATTTAATTATCTTGTAGAAGAAAGCATCCCTGGCACTGTCTTTTTTTTAAATTCAGGGTGTAGTTGAAGAGTGAAGCTGTGTAAAATATTGACGAGCGTTATAGGAGGAAACATCACAACTCCCCGTGTCTCACTGTTACAGGAGTATCTTTAGAACTGCTTACTCTCCTGGAAAGCAGTGTGTGTTTATGTGTGGGGGGAACAGATGTGCATAACAGAAGTCTTGCAAAAAATAAACCCACGTGGAAAAGAAAATGTCTATTAATCATCCAGTTCCCTCTGTCTCACACCAAGATACTGTGAATATTTAAAAATGTGAACATCATGTTTTTCTTCCACAATTTTGCTTTTTCTCTACTTTAAAATCCAGGGATTTTTCTCTACTGACAAAATCCAGGGGATCTTAGTGTTGTAAATACCTGGGCCTCTGCAATAGAATCTTAGACCCAAATAAGGTCCCTTCAAATCCAATCACACTCTTATCCGGTACCAAGAGAGACACAGACTTTCAGGATATGTTAGTGACTGTCTTCACAGGTAAGTGTGTTCGGTCTTCATGTGTTACGATTATTCAGCCAGGCATTGTGGCTCTCCATGGGTGCCACCAGACTCCATGGAGCGCAGCACTTTCTCAGCTGCCTCATCTTGCTCCTTAAGACATTATCAGCTCCCTAGGTGGTCCTTTGGTCACCCAAGGAGGGATGGACTGCGGCTACACTGGACAGAATGTCTTTTCTCCCTGTAGGTTGCAGTTGATTAGAGAAACTCTCTGGTAATGTTGCTGCGGCCTTCAATGCCTGACAGTGCTTTTATAAAAATATCGCTTTCAATCTTGGAATGTTATTTCTATTGCTAGAATAATCAGAATAGGCAGTAACTGCTCAATCCGTGCCTTCCTGAGCCAGAAAGGGAAGGGACTATGGAACTGGGCTTACAAACAGACCCAATCACTAAGGCTCCTTTATCAAATCTAGATGAAAATTGGCAAACTCGGTCCTTTTGTGCTTCAGGATAACTTCTAAAGGTGACTTGATGCCAGAATCACACAGGGATGTTTTAGAGATGGTAAATGAACCGCGGTTCTGTCATATACACTCTGAAACCCATTGTAATGCTGTGAGACCTTTGCAGAGGCTGTATCCTCTCTGCCCACCTCTCAGAGCTCTGAACTTTAAGTGCTGAATACTCCTTGTTCAACATGTGTGTATCCGTCTGTTGCTTTAGACGTGTGCTTCTGTTCTTTCATGGATAAAGTGAGAGTTCATAACTTGATTGCCAGATTCTTTTGATTGAGGTAAGAATTTTTTGTGTGCATTTGAGGAAAACACAGCAAAGGGAATGCCCAACTCTGCTCAGAGGAAAGTATGTGCGTCTCCCTGGTCAGAGCAGTAGTTCTGGGACGATTTCTCCAAGAAAGGGGGAGACGCGTTGAGAAGGGTGTATGAGTGTACATTTGAATGTAGTTAGAACATGTTGGTATCTGTCTGCCTCTTTGATGCACGTGGCTCCCCTATCCTTGACACCAGTAACTCAATATGTAGGATAAGGAATTGGCCAGGAGGAGAAAAAAAGACATAGAGACATTCATATCCATAATGAATGGGTATGGCTTTATGTAGGATATGAAGTTTTGCAATGTTCTCAGTATGGGTTAGCATGTTAGCATGTACATGAGACACATAACAACTATTAAGTGAAAGCTTTTTCATTACTAATGCTATTATATATACATATGTACATACTATATAATATATGCAAATACATACATATGGTATCCAGAAGCTTTACTAGTTAGAATACTTCACACACACACACACACACACACACACACACACACACACACTTGAGTATGTTATAAATATCTGACAATGTAGCTTTATTTCCTGGAACAGAGAGAGGGACAGGAAAGGGGGAGGTACTAACCATTGTTAGTTGTATATTAGAATTAATCTTCTCTCATTCTTTTCCATTCATGATCACTGCCATGTGATGAGGATCCCAAAATCTCAAACGCAATAGATGCTTTATGGCCTGAGTATTCCCCTGATAGCAGCATCCAGACTTCATGGGTGTCTGTCCAAATGGTTTATGTATTCGGTAAAGCTACTTCATGTAACTCTGTACCATGATAGAGTGCACCCTCTTGTCAAAAGAATTAGCAGGGCATAAGGCCACACACATATTTACCTAGAACACAACATATGTGTGTGTGTGTGATACATGCAGTCACACCTTAATAAGCACTATGCACTATTAATTCTCACATTCCCCAAAACAACCCTGAGATTTCACCTCACACCAGTCAGAATGGCTAAGATTAAAAGCTCAGGAAACAGCAGGTGTTGGGGAGGATGTGGAGAAAGAGGAACACTCCTACACTGCTGGTGGGACTGCAAGATAGTACAACCACTCTGGAAATCAGTCTGGTGGTGCCTCAGAAAATTGGGCATGACTCTTCCAGAGGACCCTGCCATACCACTCCTGGGCATGTACCCAGAGGATTCCCCTGCAGGCAACAAGGACACATGCTCCACTATGTTCATAGCAGCCTTGTTTATAATAGCCAGAAGCTGGAAAGAATCCAGATGCCCCTCAATGGAGGAATGGATAAAGAAAATGTGGTATATTTATACAATGGAATACTACTCAGCAATTAAAAACAATGAATTCATGAMATTTGTAGGCAAATGGTTGGAACTGGAAAATATCATCCTAAGTGAGCTATCCTAATCACAAAAGAATACACATGAAATTCAATCACTGGTAAGTGGATATTAATTAGCCTAGAAGCTCTGAATACTCAAGACCCAATTAGCTAATCATATGATTCCCAAGAAGGGAGGAAAGGGCCTTGGTCCTGAAAAGACTTGATCCGGTATTGTAGAGGAGTACCAGAACAGAGAAATGGGAGAGAGGTGATTGGGAAATGGGCGGAGGGAAGGGGACTTAGGGGACATATGGTGAGGGGGGAACTGGGAAAGGGGAAAGCATTCAGAATATAAACAAAGAATATAGAAAAGAAAAAAAAGAAAAAAATTCTCACATTCCCTTTCTTCCCATTTTGTAGAATGAACACTAGAGGGCGCGATAACCAGGAAGGACACATTTGTCTTTCATTTTCCTCAACTACATGCTCTTAATGGTTTAAACCAAATTCTGTACCCAAAACCTTACAGGGTTGTAGGATTAGATAGGATCTAGAAATATAGTTTACATGAAGTGAACCATCACAAACCATAAGCCAAATAGAATTTTAGAGAACTATTGTCAATAAGATCCTAAAATGTTGTAATAACTACCATCGACGTGTTCAAGGAGTACTTTGTAGATGCCGTTTATGTATTACTTCCTTACTGAACATTTATGAAAACTCTATGGATAGAGACCGCTTCAGTTTAAAAATAATAGAAATTATTTTTCTCCCCAAGTCTTTTCTAAAGTAGAGGCAGTCTATAAGCAAAATGTATAAATAAAGCAACCATATCTATATTCATACATAATACATTGATGCTCCCTCTTATGACCATTGTGAAGACCCTCCCTTGCCTTTCCCATTCTCCAGCAGAATATATTCAATATTTGTCATTAAATCCTGGGAATTATATTAAACTATCGAATTAGAAGAAATACATTTTATCCATATTTCTGCTATATTAAACTTGTG
>BDUI01008689.1:35255-47568 GCA_002335545.1 Apodemus speciosus
TTTATCAGAAAATGTTTATAATTCCACTTTTAATCAACTTAGGAATACTATTATGCCTACCATTATTATATCTATATAAAATTTTCCATGATAATCTTCAATTCCAACATGTTTTTCTACATTTTTCTACAATTTTATGAGAAATATTTTCCACGTAAATCTTCAATTCTATCATAAAATATTTCTATCCCATATTTCAATCAATTTAACAATGTTTTACATGTCTACCACTTTACTCCTCAATTTTCATGAAAATTGTCAATTTTAAYGTGTTTATCTGAAATATTTTCCATGTAAACCTTTAATTTTATCATAAAGTGTTTTTACTTCCCTTTACTTCCCTTTTCAATAAATAAAAAATTAAAAAATAAGACTTTATGTATAAAGTGTCTATAGAGAGTTAGTGTCATAATATGCTTGCAATGTTGCCATGAATAGATTATGAGAGCTCGTAAGTAAGACATGGCTCATAACTAAGTATGGAAGAAGCAATAATATCTTCAGCAGAGCTGTACACTTGAATTTTCAGTTCAGTGAGTGTACTAGGGTTCTCTAGAGTCACAAAACTTATGGAATGCATCTCTCTCATATGTTATCAGTTATGATAGAAGCAAATAAAAGATTCTATAGATTTTCCAGGTCTATTATAATGTGTGATGAGAGTACTGACAGAGAAAGCAAAAATTACTATGTGATTAAATGTACTAATTTACTGGAATGACTTGAAAGTTTCGGTCCAACTAACCCAACAATCCCAGTTGTGAATGAACAGTCCAAGAATCTGGTAGTTGCTCAGTCCCACAAATCTGAGTGTCTCAGTTGGTTTTCTGTATAAGCTGAAATCTCACATAAGTTTACTCCAATGGACATGCTGGCACAGTAAGTGCAACCAGTCAAAGAGCTAACAACAGCATTCTTCTTCCATTGTCCTCACAAAAGCCTCCAGCAGAAGTTCTGCTCCAGATTAAAGGCAGGCCTCCAGATCTGGATTAAAGCATATATAGATTTGGATCAAAAGTGTATCAGTTAGCCCCCCTCAAGATCTAGATTAAAAACCCTGTGTCTTCCTGCCTCAAGATCCAGATTACCGATAAGCCCTTCATTTCTGTACTACATGCCATTCCAGATATAGTCAAGTTGACCACCAAGAATAGCCATCAGAGTAAGTAAAAACAAAAAGATATACAGAAGAGTGTACTTTGTAAAACAAGAAGTCCCTAGGAGCAGTAGAACCTCAAAAGTTTGCAATCTACACTTTCAGAAATGTATCTTAACCAGAGATTCACAGATAGATGTCTCACATTTCATGACTAAAGACAGAAACCACCTAAGTTGTTAGTTGTACTAGAAGCTAATAAAGGATTATATACATTTATGGACTTTATTATAATGTGTGATGACAGTATTGATAAAGGAAGTAAAAATTAACTATATGATAATACAAAAATTGGGAAAAACATAAAAAAACACTATAAAAATTAATTAAGCAATGGATCTAATAAATAAAATATACAAACTCTTAATTGCATTATTAGCTAGCAAATTACTTAAATACTATCAGTAGTTTATATTTTTATATTTAATATTTCTTCTCCTAAGTGGCTGCCATTGGATTGATCTGTAGAGTCACAGACATGAGACTTCTAGACAACCAGAGCTACTGACCTCTGAGTTTATGTCTTAAAGTATAGAATGAAATAGAGCTGTTTTGTAGGTATACATAGKAAGAAGTGCTGTGGTCTTCTCTTTTGCAAAACAAGAGATGAAAGTCAATTCAAACATTGAAAAGTGGGGGTCAACCAAAGGATAAATTTTTTCCTTACCTCATGTGAATTTTTGGCAAGAAAAACAGAAAGAGGGGTCATAAAAGGACATTTAAAGAAAGGCTAGTAAAGATAATGCCCAGCTCTAGCAGAAAGTAATTTGACAAATTAAAAGGTAACAAGACTTCAATATTAGAAAACCTGAAAATRTCTGMAATTCTTAGAACAACAGCTAGTTAAGAAGGATTTGGATTTTGTGTTGATTTTCATTTTATTAACACAGTAATTTTTGTGAACTAGTATGTCAACGTATGGTTTGGCAATTTTGAAAAACAGGTTTTTTCCCCCAATCAAACGAAAAAGCCCCCACAGGAGTCATTGTACTCTATTGGTCTAAATATGTTTTCAATCATCTGCTTCTTTAAAGGATTATTATTTACTAACAGGCAATAACGGTTTCATCAAATTTAATTTAGTTCATCTTGTCATTATGTATTTAGGGCTTGTCCTGAATTTCAAAATATCCCTTGGGAATTCTGTACAAAATACCAAGAGTGAGGAACATCGGTTAAAATTCCTGTTTAAGGGATAATATGCACCTTTGCCCCCTAGGGAAGATCAGCAATGTGCTTCTTGCTCCAGTATTACTCAAGCAAAACCAATTCAGATTCTTGGTATAGATGGCTGGGCAGCACTGGCAGGAGTCTTCTCTAAGTAAACAGCTAACAATAGATAGTCTTGCTCATTAAGAGGGCTGTAAGTAAGCACAGGGGTGCACAGTTTCCTCTATTAGACTTGCTACCAGGTGCCTAACAAAGAGCTTACAAAGCACCAAATTCTGGGGAAACTAAAACTAGGAGGAGCGAGGCGCTGTTGATTCCTATGCCGCCTGACTTTATCCGAAGATTCTTATATTTTCACTCAATTTTTCGTCTTCCATTTTAAGATAAAAGCAAAAGATAAACTCTGATTTTTAAAAAGAAATATGTATTGCTAATTGAATTATATTTTTTCCAAAATTATATTTGTGTGTGAGTGTGTGTGTGTGTGTGTGTGTGTGTGTGTGTGTGTGTGTGTGTGATATGTGTAGTGGTCAGAGGACAAAATTTAGCATTCAATTCATTCTTTCAACCATCTTGGTTCTGGGGATTAAACTCAGGTCATCAAAGTAGTTTAAAAATAACTTTCACCCGTTGAGCCAACTCACAAGCCCAAATTTTTTTATGTCAATAAAAAAGGCCATTTGGTAAGGAAATTATTACATTGGATATGTTTTTATATATGTGCCCATCTCAATGCAAGGTGACATTAAACACAAACTCAGAGAAATGATTATGAATATGAATGCATATTAAAGAGAAAGATGCCTCTAAAAGACTCTACAGGCATTAARTGACACGCTTATTCAGGGTGCTTCTCACCCAGTTACCTAACTAATGTTGCTTACTGGAATCTTCCATGAAAGACAGACCAGGCTACAAATGCTTGACTAGTCTCTGTGTCCAATATCATGACAGTCTTTCTTAACAGAAATTCATATTTTCCTACTATTTGTTAGACTTAAAATATTCTCACTGGATTTTTAAGTCAGTGAACTGAATAAGGAAATAGCAAGATCAGAGATCTTAACCATCAACCTGAAGGCTGGTAAAGAGGCATTAGCTGATCAAGGAAGTCAATAGCAGGGATGCCTTGAAGCAGAGAGCCTTAATCAAAACCAAGGTGACCAGAAGCAGTTTGCATGGATACTGAAGCTTTCCAGGGGAGGCATGGGTGCACAGACTGTTCAGGTCCTGAGAGAACTTCTCTAAGCCACCAAACCTGCCTTTGAAGCCATACTTTAAATAAAAACCTCAAGGAGTTATGAATGAGTTTCTTGAAAAAGACAGATGCTTAATTTTCTGTAGTCTTCATTTTTCTTTTGTCCCAGACAATTCCAGACACCATTCCCATATTTTTCTCTCTATGTGCAAAAACTAAGGCTTTGTGCACTCTGTTACTATGGAAACAGGAGAGAGAAAGAGAGAGAAACAGTTTATGTATTTCAAAAAGCTGTCAGCCTATATRCTGTGGATTGTGACAACTAAACCTGAGCAGGAACAATCCTTCCTCTAGTCCTCATGCCTGACACCACAACATTTATTTCTTATACACATGTGATTCACTTAGGAAAATTAAGGATCTACTTATGTAGCTCTCTTGCAATCCATTTTATACTTAATGTAGTGTCCAGAGGAGAGAGAGCAGCATTGGTGACACAGTTAAAAAAATGTTCTTAATAAGCACTTATTAAATCAAAATGAAAACAGAGTTAGCAGGCATCACAACTCAATCTATTGCACAAATAAAAAAGATTGAAACTCTATTAATTTCAAAACAGATCTGAATGTTGCCTGACTTATATTTCATAGAAATGTAATGTCTGCTATCCCCTCTTCAGCTCTCTAATAAAAGAGCTATTTTGAAATTACAAAATACACTGTGTTCTCCCCCAGAGAACTTGATTCAATAGCTTATTGATTTTTCCTGGCATCCTTAGTCTGGTGTGAAGGGGCTTTTAGGCTCCTGAACCTGGAAGGAGAGAGATTGTTTGTAATTGCCTTGGATTCTGCACAGCAATGCTCCCTCCCACACCCACAACCCAGTGTCTTGATTATAGTCCAGCCCATTAAGTGCTTGCCTTCCTACGATTCTCAGTTGCTTTCCAACATTTCCTAATATTTTCAAGAAAATGACTGCCATTGTGAGGTCATTTTCATCAAGTTTAAATGATGCAGTTAAGTGGACCAGGAAAAATGAATCAGGACTTCAACCTTCCAATCTAGAGTACTCTTCAGTAGTTAAAGTATCTACTGGGTTCTCTGCTTATAAGGCCTGCTTCCCTGATCTTTACATGATGTACTTGAGCCTGAAATCAGGCTCTCATTCCAAAATGTTTGTGTCTCTCTGTTCATGAGTACACATAAGCTGTCATTGACCTGTGAATAAAAGGATGAGGGACAGACAAATACGGAAATAATGAAGAGCTGGTATGGTATTCTATTTAAACCCTTATTTCTCGTCTCTTTCCTTCATTTTCCCCCATTCACAGAAACGAAATCCTCTTATTATTATAGAAAGAAGGAAGAAAACATCATTTTATATTAGCTTAGCTTTCTCATACTGTGAAGACATTTACCCAGTTTTTTTAAGTAGTCACAGAAAAAGAAAAGTTATCCTAATTAATAAAAGTAAAGAAAGTTAAATATTAGAAAAAAAAAGTAGTCACAGAACATTTAGGACCATCTAATTTTAATTCTGTAATTTCTGATAATTGAAGAAATAGAGCCTCTTTTTTCTCCCAATGAACACACAGCATTGAATTGCCCTTCTCTCACAAACATTTACCCTGCCTTGATAATGATAAACTTAAATCTTCTCTTAAATTTTGTAGGAGTAAACAAACCCAAAGAAACCCATYAAACGAACTCACCAAAGCAATTGACAATGTCTGAAACAGTTTACATATGTTAAGTAGAGTAGAAAAATCTTGTTATTTGTAATTTTCCTTACATATATCATATGTGCCTCTTATAAACTGGTAGAAAATTTTGGAAAGTGTCAGTGGGTTCTCCTCTCAGTGGCCTTATTTTCTGTTTAGATATTTGCCATTAGTTGAAAAAGAATATTAATAGGACATTTATCAAACTTCCAGATTATGTGTGTCCAGAGGAGTTGAATATTTGTTGTAGAGTAAAATCAAAAACCCCTGTGCCCACAAAGATAATAACATCTTGAGACAATAGTCAGGGACATCAAAACTAAATTTTGCAGATATAGAAATACCTAATTTTAGGCTAGAAAAACTTAGAAACAATTGTGAAATAACATCTTAGATAGTTGTGAATGTTATCTTTATAGATTTTTTGTAGCAATAACATCAATAAGAATCTGCCATGTATTTCATTTTATGAAAGATCATACACAGCCTTGAGCATCATTCTCAAACTGTAATTATAAGACTGAAAATAACAAAGGTACTGGTTTACTTGATCAGAGAGCCTTAAACACTCACACCTATTTTATCTTAAAAAATAACATGTTCTTCTTGAGACAGCATCTAATCGGGAAGAAAAAGAGAAGAGAGAGTTTATTACATAAAATTGAGAAAAATCTCTCAGAACTATTAGATTTGTATCTCAGCAGAGTGCCAATAGTTTGGATAGCATATCCAGAGTCCAAGATCATGTTTATGAAGATCAATGTCTGTCTTAGTTATGGTTTCTCTTGCTGTGAAGAGACACCATGACCATTACAATTTTTATTAGAAAACATTTCATTTATGTAGAGAGCCTTATTGAGGTACCATGCCACCTGGTAGGAACTTGACATTGACCAATGTGAAGTTCCTCTCCCAGCCTTTGARCAGGATCTCCTGTGTTAGCCATAATCCCCTCCACCTAGGGTAGAGTGCTCAGACCAAGGTGAAGCCCATTGTTCTTCAAGGACCTGCAGTTTTATGAGAAAAACTAGCCACCTGTGGAGCAACTGAACCAGTTCTGCTGAGAAGCTTCCAGCCTTTCCCCCTGCYTATATATTTAGAGTTCTTCATTAAACTTTGAGACCTTGAGCAGCAGGTGTTATCTTGGTATTCATCTCCTTTTGCCGCCTTTCCATACATCCCTTCCAGGTAACCCATTTGATGTAACTACGGGCAGTTACACATTTAAGCTGGCTTACAGTTTAGAGGTTTAGCCCACTATCA
The DNA here is from genome assembly GCA_002335545.1 of Apodemus speciosus. Lineage (NCBI taxonomy): Eukaryota > Metazoa > Chordata > Mammalia > Rodentia > Muridae > Apodemus > Apodemus speciosus. The sequence continues at coordinate 41,763 of BDUI01008689.1, forward strand.
TCATGGTGGAAATCATCATGACATACAGGCAGACATGATCCCGGAGAAGTAGCAGATGTTCCTCTAGTGTTCATTCCAGGTTCAAGTCCTAGTACTGATATGGTCCTCTTTCACTTCCACAGATACTGTGTGTTTGTGCATGAGGACATGCAGGCAAAACCTATTCTTTTTAAAATGAGRTAATTCTTGGGGAGAATAGAGGGCGGTTAATAAAGAAGGAGAGGGCYAGAAGGAGTGAGGGAGACAAATAACACTAAAGATGCTTTATGAAGTCATAAGAAGTCATATTATTCTATACTTACATATAAACTACATGCCATATATAAGGATATTCATGTGTATGCACACATATACACATGCACATAGATACATACACACATACACATACATATATAGAGAGAGTTATTAAGTGAAGTCTTCCATTTGAGGCTTTCATATTCTCACCAAGAGCTATATGTCATCTAAAAAATGCCACAGTACTAGGTACGAAAAAGATCCTTCGTATTTATTCATTGGAGAAGTAAAAGAGACATTCCAAAAAACATAGGCTATTGTCACTGAATCCCAGATGTTGAAAGCAAGTTCCTATTTATAATTACACCATTCACTGTAGACACAGCACTCAAAGGAGTAGATCTGTATTTCATCCAGAAGTRTCTTTTGTGGAGAGCAGCTTTTGTAATACTGGAAGATTTAATGTAAGCAACCAAGGGAAGAAAATGCTCAATAGTCTTACTCTCTGCCTTACTTTTCTATTGGTGTGATTAAACACCATGATAAAAACCACTTAAGAAAAAAAGTGTTCAATTCAGGCTAAATTTTCAGAGTGTTAAAATTCATGGCAGAAGAAACAATGTCCTAGCAGCGTAACAGCTGAGAGCTCACACCTTAATCTGCAAGTTGAGGGCACTGAGGAAAATAGTATGATGAGTCTTATGGAATCTAACTCCTCAGTGACATACTTCCTTCTAGTCTGTCCCAAACTTTTCTACTAACTATTCCAATATATTAGCCTATGGAAACCATTCTCATTTAAATCACCATACCATTACTAAATAGCACTAGTCAAAATGCCAAGAACAACTGACTATAACRTTGTCCAGCCCCAATGGGTACTCCTACAACACAACTCTTGAAACAAAGGCTCAAGGAACAACAATGATGAGGGGGAGGAAAGATTGGTATAGCCAGAAGACGAAGGAGTCTGCACGCTTCTGGGACTAACAGGAAAACTGTATTCATGCAATCTCAACAATATGACTGCTTAAATAAGATCTAAAGATTGACTGCCCCAACTGACATGCCAGCATGGATGAAAAAGTTCACAGGGGGACCTTACCCTAGATGAAGAGCAACAACTAAAATCTGCTGAGAAAGAGAGAAAATTAGTTTTCCCTAGAATGAATAGGTTAAATGGTTATCTATTTTTATGTGGTCAATTCTCCCATTGAGAAGCACTCATAWGTGAAGCACAGGAGAGGTGCATAAAGATAAAAACTGGAGGAAGAAGAGGGGGAAGGAGATGATGTGGATATTAGCTTTTAAAGTTTAGATATGTGTGTTTCATTCACAATATCCATAACCCTATATTCTTACTTTTAAAAATCACTAGAGGTGCTAAAGAACTTTTATTTTTGTGTGTAATATCATAATTTACTATGAGAAATTAATGCTGAGAATTCAGGAMAGTATTTCCCTCTAATTCATTTAAATTTATTCTATTATGTGTGTCTAGTGGTGAAGAATATACCTGCAAGTCTACTGATATCGTTGGCAGCTATGAAGACCATTAGGACTACAATATCCTTACTTTTTTTTACTGCATTATCTCCAAAGCCAATGGGGAAATGAGAAGAAAATCTAGGTATTTTTATGGAAATAGTGTTAGGCCTTCAGACCTGAAAGCCCATCAAGTGTCTACATACCCTGAAAATCTCTCACATTCCCAAGAAGTCCAATGTTTATCATGGAAGCAATGTAGAATCCAATGGGTATGTTCATTACTGAGAAAATAACTATGGTCATCTTGCAACTCAATTTTAAAGTTGTACACACTTATCATCAATTTCTAATCAGATATCACTAAGTTTTAGTCTRTTATTAATTATCTTCATTTTACAAATGAGGGATAGGCGTGATATAAAGGCAGAATAAAATGCTTGACCAATTTCACAAAATCAGTGAAGGCAGAGCCCATACTTTTTTTTCAGACCCTTTCCTAACTAAAGACAGACATGCTTTGGGACTAACTATAAGATATCAAGGGTAAGTTAATATTAAGAATAGTGGCTGTCTCAAAGGGAGGGACATTAGATARAATGCCCAACRGTAGGGAGAGGGAACTTATAGAGCTCACCTTCAACAGGAAGACAGGTTATCAAGTGAGGGAGGGGGTTGCCATCACACACTCACAACTCTGACCCATGTTTGTTCCTGTCTGAAAGAATTGCAGGGATGGAAATAGAGAGGAGCYTGAGGAAAAGAGAATGCAGCCACAGGCTCAAAGTGGGATCCAGCTCAAGGAGAGGTCCCAAGGCCTGATACTATTATTGMGGCTATGGAGCACTCACAATGAGGGACCTATCATGACTGTACACTGGAAGAACCAACAAGAAACTAAAAGAGTCAGATGCGGATATTTGCACCCAACCAATGGACAGAAGTGGCTGATCCCTTTTGTTAAATTAGGGAAGACTGAAAGAAGYTGAGGAGAAGGGAGACCCTGTAGGAGAACCAGCAGTCTCAATCTGGAACTCCAAYCTCTCTCAAACATTGGACCACCAACCAGGCAGCATACAACAACTGATATGAGGCCGCCAACACACATACAGTATAGGACTGCCTGGTCTGTGTTCATTCAAAGATGATGCACCTAACCCTCAAGAGACTGGAGGCYCCAGGGAGTTTAGAAGTCAGGTAGAGTAAGGGGTGGGGACATCAATGAGGAGACAGGGGATGGCGAGGATGTATGGGATGTGCAACAGTCAGAGGTTAGACAGGGGGAGGGGAGATAAAATATGGAGTGTAAAAAAATAATTCATTAATTCATTTAAAAAAATAGTGGCTGAAAAGTTACCAAGCTTATATTTGCCTGAAGGAACACCTCCATCSTGTCCCAATATTAAAGTTTTATTTATCCTAATGTAGCTTGGGACTTTTATGCATCTGGGGTTTCTTAATTTTTGTTTTATTTAAAATAGTAAATTAAAATAATGACATATATTGCTTTACCCCTGTTGAAATGGACAGAGTTACTGAATGAAATTCATTCAGCCATAGGAAAGACATATCCATATGTCTGCTTAATATACTATAGTCAAAAGATGATATCTACTATATACAGGAAGAAAAGACATCTTACATGATAAGCTTTGTATGACTCCAAGAGGTCTAGAGAGTTCCAGAGAGGGATGCCTTCATACAAATGCTCATATTCCAAATATTTAGCATAATTATGTACCTAACATAATTTAGTTTTCCATATATTTTGGTATTGAGAATTTTAGCTTCACAAAAAAAAAATTTGCTAAAAGTCAGACAAAATTACTCCACATTCAGTATCTATGTTATATTCCTGTTAAATTCTTCTTCTTTTTTCAAACCTTTCCCCAACCCCAAGTTTAGCAATTTCTTCTGCAAGTATAGCATTATGTCTTGTTTGATATATTTCTTTCATCTGATTTCAAAGAAGAAAGTGAAGTTCAGAGGTGCTGAGGTACCTACTCGTGGTTATTTGTATCTTAAGTTGTATGTTAGCCAGAGTTTTTATCTAAGACCTCTAACACCAAGTCACCAAATGGGAGAAAAGAGGAATTATTGTCCAAGCAGCAAGCATATGACATTCTACATTGTAGGTRCACTTTAATCACTATGAATGGTACAGTATATACTGCCATACAGAAAGATGGCATGTTATATCCAAATGCCRACACATTCATAAATCAGAAGTACCTTGAGGTCATCAGAACTAACTTTTGCACAATCTTGGTGATTTATTTCCTTCCAAATTATAAGGAATTACAGTTACAGTCTTATAAATTGCACAGAGAAAGCTGCAGACAAATTCTGCCATTCCTTTCTATATGGTTTAGCATGGATTTCTCTGCTGTTGAGCCCTGAGGTTGCTTCAATATTCTTCTCAACACAGGGCTCCAAGCAGCTACTTCCAATTGATCACAATTAACAATTTAAGATGAAAGCAGTTTTCTTCTCTGATTTAAAGAGAGTCTTTGTCTGTGTAAGCATCTTGGGTACAGGATTTGGTTTACAAGATTAATACATCAGAGTACCACATCCATTGTTTATAGATATTTGAAATCTCATAGGTTTTTATTATTATACTATTATACATTTTATTATTATAATCAGGTAGCATTTAATAGGTTCTCAGAGCATAATCGATTGCATAGTCTGGGCAAATTTCCCATTACTAAAAAATGGCTATTCTCTTGTATCCAGACTGAAAGACAGCCACTTGAGAGTTGGTTATATTCTAAGTTCTTCTGTAAATCAGAAGAAAGTGAGAATCAGAGCTATTTTCCAAGACAAGAAGGACCCAACGACAAAGAGTCTTATTCACCTTAATAGTGCAAGTATCAGTCCAGACCTGCTCCCTTGTTCGGTTGCTTGCATGTCCCAAAGAAAAAGGAACAGAGTTAGAGGGTGTGTATGAGCTCCACAGAAGAAATGTCTGGACAATACTAACAACTCTATATCAACYACCAGATTCCCTTGTGCTTTTCAGAGAACTAGACAAGGCCTGAACATAAACTTTTAATAAAAGTTAAGGTGATTATTCATTGCAGTGCAATAGGAGAATCAGCATTGCGTGGTAGGCAGGGGACTTGTACACAATGCAACAGCTSTGCATTAATGTTGAAAGTCTCCTGAGTGCTTTCAAACCTCAATCAGAATTGAGTTAAGGAAGTTAYATTGGAAACCTGGGGCTGTGGAGGGTTCAGGTGAGGTGGTCAAACAAACAAGTCACACCTTAAAGGTGTGACTAAGTTMAGAGCAACACAACAAAGGAGAAGTGAGAAAGCAGCCCCACACCTCCAGCTCTATCATAGAGGCTCTCCTTATCATTCCACCCCAGTCCCTGAAGTTGTGAGGAGGGAATGAAACCTCCACTAATCAGGCTGGTGTGCTTTTCTATTCACAAGCTAATAATAGGCAGTAAAACAGCAACACCCCCCCACACACACAAACACACCCCAGTCTGCTCTACTAAGTAATTTCCACACTGAGACTCTAAGTAGAGATGTCCTTTCATTTTTAACATCTGCCTTGGCATCCAAGAGCCAAAGTAAGCTAGTTAGGGACTCACACTGCTTCTTTCTTTCTCTTCTTATGACACATTTAAGGGTCTTGGAGTTATTTATAAAGAAAACTAGAGTGGACTCCTCAGGGAGTTGTCAGTTTGATGCATGTGAGGCACCTGAAGGTGAGGCAGAAAGGTATTTATGGCTACAGAAGCATTCTGGCCTCTTGTACTCTTAGGAAAGGTAGAAGATATGGTATCCTTTAGAGATGGAGAAAACCCCCAGAGCCAAAGCAGAAACGCGCAGTGTGGGGCAAGAAGCTCCCCAGCTGAACTGCAAAGCAGACTTAGTCTCCATCACCACACAATTGCTTTAACAGTGAAAGAAGACAATTTCCTCACAGGAGACTGTGCCCCAACAATTTAATGGAGGCCAGTAACATTGATGTTTCCTGTAGCACTGGAAGTCTGGTACTTTTCTGGCTTTTCTACCTGTCCTAAAGTTTGTATCCTAGGAAAAATGCTTCTTAGTCTTTTCTTTTTTTT
>BDUI01008690.1:31528-45902 GCA_002335545.1 Apodemus speciosus
AAATTCAAATTCTCAGATTTACATGGAGAGTACTTTAACAGCTGAGCCATGTCCTGAGCCCTGAAGGAGGCACTTCCCTGTCTAAGGGAAACGCCAGATGCTCAGGGGAAGGAACCTTCTTCCTCTTGTGCTAAGAGTCCTCAGACATGTCACATTCACTTCTCTGCTGTCCCAAGTCTGACCTGCGTCTGCGGGCCCGCTTCCTAACCATCCCCGTCTCCCCACTCACTCAGGCCAGAACCGTTTCCCTGGTTGCCGCTGTAAGACCCAGTGCAATACCAAGCAGTGTCCGTGCTACTTGGCCGTTCGCGAGTGTGACCCCGACTTGTGCCTCACCTGTGGGGCCTCCGAGCACTGGGACTGTAAGGTGGTGTCTTGCAAAAACTGCAGCATCCAGCGTGGCCTCAAAAAGGTGAGGTCTTTTCTTGGGTCAAGGTCACAGTGGGGAAGAGAAAATGTTCCCAGGTGTCATTGTCCTTTGGCTCCTCGGAGGGGTTGTATGTAAACGTGCTTGACAGGTTTCGTCAGTGGTCACAGTAATCCAATTTTCCATTCTACCAAAAGGAGCAGAGGGGTATGCACCATTCTGTTCCCCTGTGGTGTTGGGTCCAAGTCTCTACATGTGGGAGGCAAGCACTTCCCTTCTGGGCTCCCCAAACCCAGTGTTGCCCCTTCTACTGCCTACATTATGGTGTTTGCCCAGATTCACCCCGGAGGTCCCCAAGGAAGAGGAAGAAATTATCCTATTTCCTTTACAATTTCCAGTTTTTGTTTTTACCCCCTCAAGAGCAAAATGGTTTGGCCCTTTTCTGTTTCAGGTTCCCCTGACAGTTGGTAGTTCTTTCCACCTGCCCCCGTCCCACACGTGCACACACGGCACTCACACCCACTCACACCCGCCTGCCATCTAAGGCTTGCCTCCCTCTCCCCCAGCACCTGCTGCTGGCCCCTTCCGATGTGGCCGGATGGGGCACCTTCATCAAGGAGTCTGTGCAGAAGAATGAATTCATTTCTGAATATTGTGGTGAGGTGAGTGTTCCAGGTTCAGCCCATCTTCTGACTGGGAAGATACTGACAAGAAACTCTTGACTTTCTGTGGCTTAGGCTTCTGTGAATTAATCTCTAAATAACTCAGCCCAGTTTTCATGTGGCCTCTTAGGGGACCCCACAGAACTGTTTGCAATCCTGAAACAAACCACTGTTTGTCAAGTRTTGGTGTCTGGCTCTCTCTAGCCTTCACCCTGGTCAGCTTTGGGTGGAGAGGGGGCTAGCAGAGTCTCTCTCTCCTTCACTGCCCCTTTTCAATTCAGATAGTGTCACACCTCGAGCAGGCATGACATCCGCTTCTTCCTTGTTTACTCCTCCAGCTCATCTCTCAGGATGAGGCTGATCGGCGAGGGAAGGTCTATGATAAATACATGTCCAGCTTCCTCTTCAACCTCAACAATGGTACGGCATGGCCTTCTCCACCAGGGTGACTTTGCTGTGACCCAGGTTCAGATCAGTACTGACTTTCAGCAGGTTCCCTAAGCAGAGTGCTAAGCCGAGCCTGGAAGCCCATGGGCTCTGCTTCATTTCTGCTGTGTTTGGAACGGATCAGTGGGCACTTCCACTTGAGAAGCTGCCCTAGCCAGTAGGTGGGGAGGAGATCTGAAACTCAGGGAGGACCCACGGGGGTGCTCCCACACGAGGAGGCAGGCTGTACTTTTCCTATCTCCTGTTTCTATTCTGGGTTTCACGTTCCCGTTTGATTAAATTGTTTCTGTYACCTCTTAAATGATCCTAAACTAGAGCTAAAGAAGGGGGGGGGGGATTGAAGCTAGGCACATTTCTCAGGCCTGTAATCCTAGCATTTGACAGGCTAGAACAAGAGAACTACCACACATGTGAGGCCAGCCTGAGCTACAGGAGATCCTGTCTTCAACAAACAAACAAAAATGGGCTCAGTGGTACAGACCTGTAATCATAGCACTGGGCATGAGTTACAGTAAGTTCTGGGCCACAGAGCTAGACCTTGTATACCCCCAGAGTATAGTTTCCTGGGACACTCATGATTTTCTTTGATTTATGTCATGTAGATTTTGTAGTGGATGCTACCCGGAAAGGAAACAAAATTCGCTTTGCAAACCATTCAGTGAACCCCAACTGTTATGCCAAAGGTGAGTGAGTCTTCAGGAGCCTAGGAAGCRGGTGGGCTGAGTGAACTGCTTGTGCCCCGTGTTTCTTCCCGTCACTCAACTTTGTTCACGCTGAGTTACCGGTTCCAAGGAGACTCTTGATGACTCTGCCGTCATCGTAGGCCTCTCCTTTCATACTCAGTCTTTTCTACTGACTACATTAACAATGCCTTTCCATGGCCAAGACCTAGAGGTCACCGTTTCCCCAAACTCACTGCTGCAATAGCAGAGTCAAAAGCAGAGAGATAAGTGCCTGCCTTCATGACTACATTCTATTCCCATTTGATCCTGTTGGGAATTTGGACAGAATCAGCCCAGAATCCTCACGAGTGCAGGCTTGCAGTGTGGAGTGACTAGGAAGGCTTGGAAGCTAGCCTAGGTCTGTCCTCTCCTCTCTGCAGTGGTCATGGTGAATGGAGATCACCGCATTGGGATCTTTGCCAAGAGAGCAATTCAGGCTGGCGAAGAGCTCTTCTTTGACTATAGGTGAGGTGGTTGGGAAGGAGGCAGGAGTGACTGTTGGAATTGCTTTGGGGCTCACAGCAGCTACAGTGGGTGGAGGAGAGGGGCTATAGTTGCCATTGCTTGCCTCAGAGCTAGGAACATTACAAATGGCTGCTGGAAATCGGGTGGAAGGGAAGCAGGAGGGGACCCCATCTTGTCAATCACAGAGTAACCTGGTTCCTCCTCCCTGCCCTGGGATAGGTACAGCCAAGCCGATGCCCTCAAGTATGTGGGCATCGAGAGGGAAACGGACGTCTTCTAGCCCTCTGGGCCCCGTGCCAGTGCTGTGGTGGCAGCACTGTCATGGCTTCAGGCATACACCACTGCTGCTCCAGCTCCTGCAATGTCTTCCATGCTGAGAAACCCCACCCACCCTGCATAACTAGGCCTCCACTTTATTCCAAGGGGACACACTGCCTCAGTGAGAGGGGAAACAGAGGCCGTGAAGACCTGGTCTCCCAGGAGAGTTCAGATGTGAGAAGCTGCACTTCCATGTCAGAGGAGGGGGTTGTGGGCTTGGGATAATATCAGTGCTTGATTTTTCCTCAGCTCCCAAGCTGTGGGCCTCAGGAATCACCCAGTGCTATCATTTTAGCTTTCTCAGTCAAGCATTCTTATGTCACTGGCTGTCAGGCATTGCTAAGTGAAACCAGGTCCCTGGAGCATACAGGTGCTCGGGGTACAGGTAAGCCTGGCAAGCATTGCAGTCAGAACTCAAAGGGAGATGTGTCTCCGTGACATCAAAGCAGGGATTTAAGGGTGCAGGAGGGAAAACTAAGTTCCCCCATCCTGTGAACACAGAGCCAGCTAGACCCTGGGGAAAGGCCTATCCTGTAGATTAAGGGGGTGGAATGGCATTTTCAGGCTCCCCAGGAGCATGTGCCAGTGACCCACCTTCCAAAGTTCCGTCTCAGTGGCAGCATGCCTAAGCTGCGGCCGAGCGTGGGCCTGGGCCTGCCTGGGAGTAAGTACTCCGGTCAGCGGAGCCGCAGTTGGCCTCAGTTTGCCATTCTTCAGAGCTAGCCACGGGGCAGCCTCGCCTTTCTTCAGGGTAGCCGAGCCTGATCCAGACTAGAGGGAGATGCTGCTGGTCTGGTTGACTCCGTCCGGAGTACCTGCTGTTGGTTGTGTTTGCGGGTGTGTGAGGGGTGCCATTGCACATTTAAGAGGGTGCCACAGTGCAGGGCAGACTGGCAGGCAGACCACCATTCTCTGGGATTCATAGAGAACAAAGCACTTTAACTCTCTTTTAGAAGGTTTATAGATTGGAGTGGAGTTTGAGCCAAGGTCTCTGCCCGAATCCCACTTCTGAAGGAGGAAGAGGAGAGTGGAAGATTCTGCAGTTCTATCTCATCTTCTGAGAGGCAGGAGGAGCTGGCTTGACACAAGAACGAAAACTAGTCAGCATAGCCGCCTTGGGTCTGGTGTGCTGAGAACAGGGGCGTGTTCTGGAAAGGGCTTGGGTGCATAGAGACTGCCCTAGGTAGTGTTAGAATGGGCGACAGGCTTCTTGCTTCCTGGAGAGCCAGAGCCCTCCTGTGGTCCTTGCTGACCATTCCCCTCTCCCGCCAGGCTCCCTCCTACCACACTGCCTCCTAGAGATTTGCACGGGACATGCATGCTTGTGCACATACCCCTTCACTGCACTGGTAGGTTCGTGTGGACCTCAYACTCGGCACGCACCCCACAGCTCCTGACAGAAGCCTCTCCCCACCCCAATTGGGCCAGTCCCCACACAGCTCTGAAGTTGGCTTCTCCAGTGGTTTGTGTCCCTTGTGTGTGTCAGGAATACCCTCAGGCCTAACCCTAAGCTCTGAGTTACTCATTCTCTGGGAAACCAGAGCGGGTGGGGGAGGGACTGGTCATGAGGAATGCTTTAAGACATGCTGGCTCTCGCCCGACCTCAGCCTTTCCTCAGCAAGTGTCCCTGGCAGCCCCTCCTTCCGCAGTTCAGGCCGATAATACTCATGCTCCTCCAGCCGCCGCCCTTCTTGGTTCCTGCTGTCCTCTACTTTTAATGACGGGTTTCACCCCCCCTCCACCTCGGCCACACATCATGTAAAATGATAAAGTGAGGTGCTGTGGACTGGTGGGGAACTGGCGTATATGTGACTTTATTGCCAGTGAATTTCTTGCACTTTAAAGTCCTGTGGCTTGTGACCTCTTATCTAATAAAGTGTTGAGTCCATTTTGGCAAGTTGTGTCCTGCATGCTTGGGCTGGAAGCATAAGATGTGGTGGCATGGGGGCAGACCGGGTAGATGTTTTAGTACTCTGATCCCCATATCCTCTGGGAGCGGGGGTGGGAGGTGGGGTGACCATGTGAGGCCCCTGACAGGTACATAGCTTTTGGTTTTTGGAGACAAGTTTTCTGTGTGTAGCCCTGGCTGTCCTGGAACTCTGCTCTGTAGACCAGGCTGGCCTTGAACTCAGAAATCCGCCTGCCTCTGCCTCTCGAGTGCTGGGATTACAGGCGTGCTGCTGGGCTTGTATGTATGGGTTCTGATAACTAGAACTCTCCGATTTCTAGTTCCCAAGAAGACTCCATTCGTTCCTTGGCTATGACGTCAGCTTACCACACACAGACTGGGGCTCTGCCACTCTGCTTTATTGAACCTGCTCAGTTGAGGGCACAGTGGGCCCTGCCCTGCTCTGGAATGGCCCAACACGGGCGTGAGTGGCTGGCAGGACTCAGACGTCAAACACGGAAGGAGCTCGCTACAAACTGGGCACAGCACAGGACAGCCCACTGACTTCTTTTACATATAAACAGATAATTAAAAAATTAGAGTATTATATAGTTCTCTAGAGAGAGACTCTGCAACAAAAAATATATATAAAGAATATGACCTCCTGGGTAAACGCAGCAGCAGCATTTCTGAGCAGAGCRGGAGGGCTCCTCATGCACCGGAGGGGGCCGGGCCTGCACACAGGCACCAAGCTATTGCATATTGGAAAGGGGTGGAAGAGTAGAGGGCTGGCTAGGCAGGGTGTCAGCATTATTTTTCCTACTCGCAGGCTTTTTATGGCTTTGGCTAAAGCATGTGAAGCAGTGGAGGTACTAAAGTGCTAAACCGAGGCCTCTTGGTCTCTGTAAGAACAAAAAGGGTTGGGTGAGGTGGAGGTGGGGATGTTGAAGTTCTTCCCTCAGCCCCAGCTGAGAGGAAGCAGATGGAAGACAGCCGGTCAGCAGGGCAGGGGGGAGGCTCCAGGGTGTGTCTTAGCAGCCTCCTCCCTCCCTGCCCTGTGCAGCCCCTCGACCCCCCCTCCCCCCGTATCTGTCCTGTTGATGATGTACACAGGAAGGGAGGCAGTTCATCTCTCCTGCCCTTCGTTGTCCATCCTTGCCAGCAGCTGGGACAGAGATGGCAGGAAAGGCCTGTCTCCATGAGCTTTCTCCTGTAGGGCAGGCAAACCGCCAGGAGCTGGGGGCGRGGCTGGAGGGGGAGGAGCAGGGCATTGGTTTAGGCAGTGAGGCTCGGCCACTCCCTTTGGTCCCATCTGTAGCTCTGCACACCAAACTTGGCAAGAGGGGATCCTCCTGGTGAACAGAGCCTGCTAAGAAGAGCCAAATGTCCCTGGCAGGGAGGGGAGAGGCAGGAGCTGAGGGGACTTAGACAAGTTGGCCTTGGTCCCTAAAGCCCTTGTGACTCATTCAGACCTGGACTCCTCCAAGATCTGGGGGAGGTTCTGGTCCCTGGGGCCTGGGGCTGGGGCTGGGGCTGGTACTGGGGCTGGGGCTGGGGCTGGAGTAGGGGCATGGGCCTGGGCGGGGCCTGAGGGAGGCAGGGGAGCTTTGCCGCTAGGGTGGGAATCGTGGGTGGCCTTGGGCTCATTGGTGTGGTAGGAGCCCTTATATCGATGGTTTTGCAGATAGAACAGCACCAGCATTCCCACAAGCCCCAGCAGCAGGAAGGCCACCAAAACTGAATGGAAGAAAAGGAACAACTTAAGGAAGGTCTTTGGGGTACACACATACACACCTGGCCAAAACATCACGTACACCCGTTTATAGCAAACATATAACTGTCAGGCCATGGCTCTGTCTAGAATGTCTGAATTCTTGGCTTAGCCACTGCCTGCTTTACTCTTTCCATCTCTCTGAAGGTTTCTCCAGTTTCTTATTGCTCTAGATGTTGCTACATTTCTATTTTTCCTCATCCTGTAACTAGGGCTGCATTTTAATATTTCATTTCAATTAAAAATTTATAGCTGCATAGCCCTCCCCAGCTCTATATTGATGCCAGCATAGCCTGTCTTACCCTTCTTATCATCCCACAGCTAACACCTCCACCCACCCCACTTCTGAGGACAGGAGCCAGAGAGGATGCTGGCAAGGTGGTCTTGGGAAGTCAGGTTCACAGTCAGTGCTACTTACAACCTAAAAGGATAGCGATCCATCCGTCGTCATGGTAGTAAGGGAAATCTAAAGAGGAGGGAAGGCTGGTTAAGAGACACTGCCTCTGGGGGGCGGGGAAACCAGGAAAAAGGGAAATGAAATGTAAATAAAGAATATATCCAATAAAAAAAAAGAGAGAGAGACACTGCCTCTGTATTCAGAGCCATTTCCCATCACCGTTACTCCACCCCAGCCCAATCTTCATTGTGTGTCTAGGGATTTACCTGGGGGCAGGTACCAGGGATCAAGCTCTGGTGGCACCTCAGAGACAAGGCGTGGCATAGCTCCACAGTTAGATTCTGACAGTTCTCCTTGGACCCGCATGGCCTCCGCCAACTCCGCGGTCATAGGGCGAGGGGTTCGGAAATGGGTCTTGAGAGGAGCTACGTTGTTGAACCGGACACCGGATAGGCAGCCGGAGAAACCTGGGGTGTTATACCGCTGAATCTCTGGGTCAATGACTCCTGTCTCTGAGGTCAAGAAAGAGGCATCTGGGTTCACCCAGAAGCCTTGCCCTCTTCAGTCCCCTCCCACTACCCTCCCTGCTCTGCCCACCCCCCAACTGCTCTTCCCAAGTCCATCCCCACAAGCAGCTTACCCATCACACGCCCTAGATACAAGGCCTTGGGTGAGTCCAGCTGGCTGTCCACCAGGAGAGAGAACTTCTGTTCTGTCAGCGGGAAGTAGTCCACCTGGGGTAGGAGAAGTGTGGAAGAAAAGAAAACCCTGGATGGACACAGCCAAGACCAGGAAGGAATTCACTGCCCAAACTAGCCTTGCTCAAAATGAACAAACCCCTAGGATCTGACCCATGACGCCATCTGGTTTTGACCCCTGGCTTTGCAGTTTGCTAGTAGTTTGACTCTCATTTCTGTTTTGTTTTGTTTTGTTTTCCTGGGAGCTGGGCAGGGTCCCTCTCTATAGCCCTGGCAGTGGTGGAATTCACTGTGTAGACCAGGCTGGCCTCAGATTCAGAGATCCATGTCTACCTCTGCCTCCCAAGTGTTGGGATTAAAGGCTTGGACTACTGTACCCAGCTACACTTTATTTCTTATGGGGAGTGCCACAATTTGTCTGGCGTTCAGGTAACAACGTGGCAGTCATTTCTCCCTTTTTCCAATGTGGATCTCGGTATCGAAGTCTGGTTATCAGGCTTTACCCACTGAGCAGCTCACCAGCACCACAGGGTTTCACGTAGCTCAGGCTGGCCTCAGACTTGCCATGCAGCCAAGGATAATAATCTTAAACTTCTGATCCTCCTGCCCCATCCTCCCGCATACTGAGATGAGATGCCCGGCTCTACAGAGCTGGGGTGGGGGGACCCAGGGCTTCATGCCTAGCAGACAAGCACTCAGTACTAAGGAAGCTACACCAATATCCACTACTAGTTTGAGCAAAACACTTTCCCTTCTTCAGCCTGGCTACTGGCTTGCAACATGAAGCTCAGAATAATTTCTAGCCACACCCACTGAGCTGAGGTGAGGGTCATGAGTGGTGATACATTGAAAACCCCTTGTATAGTGAACTGCGCTACAACATGTAATCGTTTGACATTTTCTTGGTGCCATAGTCAGGACTGTGAGGCTATGACTCAACCGGCCCATCCCCTTCCACCTGTACCTGGATAAAGAGGTTTCGGTAGACCCGGGTGATGTTGACGCTATGGGGTTGACCGTCGGTCACTGGCCGGGTGGTTAGCTGGTACACGTAGGGACTCGTGCCCAACTGATACCGAAGCTGTAGGGTCCCTGTAGGGTGGGAGCARGAACATGGGCTCTTCTCTCAGCTTCCATAACCCCTTGTCTAAAGGACTGGATCTTTGTATTAGTATCTGTGGGAGTTTGGGCACCTGGAGAGAGAGAGCCATGAGGACTTACCATCTTCCTTGATGAGAACAGCCATGTAGTCGCGGACAAAGGAGCTGACATAGAGCAGGACTGCGGGCGCGGAGCTGGTGCTGAAGCTGAAAGAGACCTCCTCTCCAGTGACATTGTAGACAGGCCCCCGGTAGCCAGGCACTGGCCGGCCAGGCCTTGGGTAGTCGGGCAGACGGTACCCAGGGCCATGGTATCCAGGCACGTAACCAGGAGTGTCATAGCCTGGAATATAGCCAGGCTCATAGCCTGGCACTGGCCGCCTCAGCATGTGAGAGAACTCCTGGGCTGCAGAGCGCAGTGCTGACTGGAGGTTATAGCGCATCCACGTGCCAGTCTCAAAGAATCCACCAATATCTGGAGCAGAGAGAAAGCAAGGTGGAGGCTTCAGACTTCTCAGTCACAAGTTCACAGGGTTTTTATGTCACCGACCCATGCACACACCTGTATCACACCTGTGTCTGCCACTATTTGCTTCCCCCCCCCCTCAATTTTGGGGACACTGTCTTACTTTGTAGCTCAAATTTACAATCCTGTGCCTCAGGTGGCCTGTCAAGTGCTTAGATCACAGGCCCACACCACCCCATCTAGCACTAAGTAGAAGAATAATGGTATAAGAATCTTGGAAGAATCTGGTCTCATCCCTGCATTTACAGATGAGGAAACTGAACCCTAAAGATAGGCAGTGACTTCCCCCAAGGATGCSGTTTATGTGGGTGGCCTGGAGGAGACCCGATACCCTGACCGTCCATGAATGTGTTGTTATTCATACTTCCTGTATCTCCCTAGAGTACCAGACTCCACCCACAGGAACCCACCTGCCCCATAGATTACCTTGGACCAGCCTCAGGAAAATACAGTCTGGATATGTTTAATTTCAAGCTTCACCTCAACCAAGAGTCAGATGTGTTTTGGGAATTCAGTGATAGACAGAAAATGGCCAGGGCAGAAATGTATTGTGAAGCCAAAGTCAATACCAGAGCTAGGACACTTGTTCAGTTGGTAAAGTGCTTGCCGTGCCAGTGTGAGGACATGAATTCGATCCTTAGTGCCTACACACAAAGTTAGTTGTGGTGGCACACACTTGGTCTCCCATTGCTGGGGGGACCAAGGTAAGAGGATCTCTGTGGCTCGCTGTCTAGCTAGCCTATCTAGTTATTGAGTTCCAGGTCCCAGTGCGAGGCTCTGTCTGAAAACACAAGGTAGATGCGCCTGAGAACAACACCTGAGGTTGACCCCTGACCTCCGTACACACATACACACACCACCATACATGCATGCACATGCATCTGCRCATATGCAAAGTAGATGTGCATGGGGTCTGGGAGCAGCCTGTGTGACCTTGATGATAGTGGGAAAATGGGATTATTTGCCTAATGTGCGGCTCTTGTGTCAGCTAGTTCTACTGTCACTTCGTTTTTCATTATGACTGGAGTTACCCAGCATCTTCACATGCCTGATTGCCCCATTTAAGAGCTCAGAGGTCTACTGACAATTCTAGTTTTCCATGACTGCTGACTTGTATTCTTCCCTCTAAACTCCTATCATGCCCTAAGGCTCCTTGCCAACCCCTCCCCACCCCAACCTCACCCCACCCCCATCCCTCATAACCAGCAGCACTCACCGTGATTGCAATATGGCCCATCAAAAGCTGTGAGGTCACAATCACACGTGTAGTAGCTGTATCGCTCCACACAGCGCCCTCCATGGAAACAGGGGAACCGGGGGTGGGTGCAGTGACCCGTGCAGTTGGGGAAGGTGCCCTCAGAGGCGTTGGCGCGGCCCTCCAAGTTCAGAGTCACTCCATTCAAGCGCATAGCCCTCAAGCAGCCCACAAAAGGACGCCTCTTAAGCTCTGCAGATCCTGGCCAGGAGTAAGTAGAGAGGCTGAAGCTGGGGTGTAGCTCAAAGGCAGAACACCCCAGGAGCTCCCCTAAAATGACTGTAGAGCCAGAGACAGGAACAAGTACTGTGAGCTAGAAGGGAGCCAGGAGGCTAGGAGGATGAACTAGCATATAAGGGAGAGAAGGAGACAGACCCCTTGGCTCGCCCAGGCAGAGAGGATCAGAACATGGGCTTCCTGGAAACGGCCCATGAGAGTGTGGGAACGTCATGGGGGGCTTGCTCCCTGCTCCTGGGTGGCTGCTTACCCACATAGAGGGGTTGGTCATACTCCAGCCAGATGTAGGTCTGCAGGGGCATGGGCCTCAGCACCCAGGGCCGGTGGTCCACTCGCAGCCGGGCCTGCTTCACATTGATCTCAGCTCGGACTAGATGCCACTCGTCATCGTTGAACTCGAAGTCATCCGAGTGCACTGTCAGGTTCTCATCCCCATTGCCAATATCAAAGGCAAAGACCACATCCCGGGATGCTATGACAGGAGGTAAGGGATAAAGGGGAGCTCGGATCCCCCAGATCCCTCACAGTATTCTCGTCCAAGACAATCTCCTCAGACAAAGTCTACAAAAGGCTTGTAACCGCACAATCTGTTCCTCGGTTTTACAGATTTCCTGTAATCAGTTTCCCAGCTTCCATGCCCAGGCTAGAAGCACAGCTAGTTAGCGATGGCTGAGACTGCAAGAGCCTCACTCCTTCTTCTCAAGTAAAGGGCCCAAGGGTCTGGGACCCAGAGTGACCTCCAGAACTCTCCCTGCCCCCTCTCAGAAGGGTGATTGCCTTTTCCCTAACTCGGCCCCCACAGCCATCTCTCTTACCCACATTCCTCCTAGTCTGCCCACTCACTGTTGAGCTCCACTCTCACGTAAGGTCGGCGCCACTGGCAGAAAGGACCCCCCATGTTCTCTAGAAAGACTCCCGAGGGAGCCGAGGTCCTGAAGTAGAAGGAAACATCAAGGCTGTGGTTGGCACGGATTGGAGGAAAACGCAGCGCAGCTCCAGTGCGGAAGGAGATAGTGTTCCAGGAATTGCCTGCAAAAACAGGGTGAGGAAGGCCTCGTCAAGGGAGTCTGAGGGTGGAGGAGTCAAGGAGCTTGGAGGGGGGGGCAGGAGGAGGGAAGGGTGGAGCAGGGAGAGCTGGGGAGACTCTCTGAAGAGAGATTAAGATGTGGAGTGAATAAATAAGGTGCTGAAGAACAAGAGGACAAGGGTCAGATCACAGCAGGGGCATCTGGCTATGTGGCTTAGAGATTCCCAGTGGATCAAGCGGTCCGGGTTTTGGAAACAGTCAATACTGGACAGGCACGCCAAAGGAGTCTGCCACTCACGGTCACCATAGCAGCGCAGAGGCCTCAGGAAGAACTGAGCTTCAGAATTGGAGCGGTTTGTATCACCTACCACTACCTGAGTGACAGGCAGATGGTCTACAAAGGTCAGGAGCCCCTTGTCTGTTCTCCTGTGGGAATAGGATGCAGTGACTCCATCTTGCCTCTCAGCTGCCCCTGCAGTCTCAAAAAGCTGGCCCTCCTGTCCTCACCACTGCGGCTGGTCAGCATCACAATTGCAGTGCAGTGCAGGGTCCACACAGCTCTGGTCCAGCCCACAGGCACAGCGCTGGATCCCAGGCTGGGAGCCTCCCCAGTAGAAGTGCTGCTCCTCGTTCCGGCCAATCCAAAAGCTGTACGGGTAGCCTCCTGGGGAAAGACACCAAGCAGCTTCCAGCCCCTGCCTCTCCATCAGCCTCTGGGTTCTTCATACCTTGATTCAAGCAGCCCTGACCTTACCCCCACCCCACCCAAGGCTCTCCTCCAGCTATGCCTTGCCCTCCCTGCCGCCAGCCTCAACCTGCAGTGTTGAGCAGCCGAGAGTTGTAGCACGAGAACTCGATCCACTGCTCACAGTGCTGGGAAGCATTGGCCAGAGCACTGACTTCCTCCCAGGAGGCATTCCAGTACTGGATGGCCCCCAGGAAGGGCCGATCCATGCTGGAACCAGTCACTCGCGTGGTCCACAGCCTGTCGTGCCGCACAACTGTCCACGCTCGGTTCTCTAAAAGAGAGGAAACAGAGCTTTGGCTGGCCATGAACATTCTGCCTCCCTCCTTACCAACCTAGCTAGAGCCGATGAAAGTGGCCAGCCACTTCCCTTCAGTCCAGCCTCGGGCCCTCCACATTGGAGGATGGAGATGAGGCTGCTGGAATGGCCAGAAGTGGGAAGTTAGCTGTAAGGCTGCACTACAAATTAGGTGTTCCTTCCTACAATGTCCTTTACCCTCACTACGGTGTCATCTCGGCCCCTCCTACAGCTTCTCTACCCCACATCTGGCACATTGCCTGGTCRACCCTCTACCTGTACCCATCAAAGCCCCTTACCTCGAATATCACAGTACACCACAAATGGCTTCAGGGGTCCACTGCCATCAGGATCAATGGTGTAATTCCCAGAAAATTTTCCACTGAGGCGATAGGCTTCGCAGGACTCCTTATACAATGCTGGTATGGGCRACAAGTCAATTGTGGAGCTAGAAGGCTGGAAGAATGGCCACCCCTACCATCTCTGGCAGCTTCCTGATCCCCCAACAACCTTCCCCTGACCCCCCTATACCATCCGGCTTACGTTCGTGGCAGGTAACTCCCTTGTAGCCGGTGAGTTCGCAGTAGCAGATGAAGTCATCCCAAGATTGGTAGCAGCGGCCRTCATGCTCACACATGTTAGGGCTGCATCTGCGGAAGGGGTCAGCACCAAGGGCAGGAGGCTTGGGACCAGCTTCCCAAGGACGGGTTCCCCAGCTCACGTCCCACCTAACTGGCTGGGTATAACCCCAGACACAGGGACACTAGGTAGTCTACGGGGACCAAGTGCTGTCTTCTTCCTRCCTAAAGAAAGGAAAGGGAAGTGCACAGACCCTGCCAAACACAACTCTTAGGACTAAATAGAAACTTTCAATGCTGGGTACCTGCAACTTTACAGGGAGAAATAGGAAAGAGGTGAAGGAAGAAACTGTGTGTGTGTGTGTGTATGTGTGAGGGCATGGACATAAGGAAAAGGGAGATTATTTTAAAAAGAAAAACGGAAGTGAGCTTTGGAGGGGTCAGTTGTTAGGGAGAGAACCTTCTAGATACCTGTCTGTGATGCCACATGTGTCAAAGAGGACCTCAGCAAAGTAACCAAGCTTCCGAAACTCTACCAGAGTGAGGTTGACCAGTTGGCCGTCCACCTTGAGCAGCTCCATGCAGCCATGGAAGGCTGTCTGGTTGGAGTGGCAGCCCCATCGACTGGCTGGTTTGGGACAACCTGGAGCAACCACACTTGTAAGGTCCTTCCTAGGAGAGCTCCCAGACGCCCCACCCCCGCCGGGGAAATGCTAAGGGAGAGCTATACACAACTGAGAGGATGCAAGAATCAAAGTGCAGGGCTGGAGAGAGGGCACAGCAGCTAAGAGCACTGGCTGCTCTTCCAGAGGTTATGAGCTTAATTCCTAGCAACCACATGGTGGCTCACAACCATCTATAGGGGGATCTCAT
>BDUI01008690.1:48729-67252 GCA_002335545.1 Apodemus speciosus
GGTGAGGTTTGCATCTCGGCCATATCGATCCACCCGCACATAGTGCCAACTTAGGTCGTTAAGAACGCCACCAGCGCTCACCGTGGTGTGACCAGGTCTTGGCTGGATGGGACTGCTGCCTGAGGGCAGTGCAGGGCAGGGTGAGGACTCTAGCAGGCTCTAGCTCCRGCAGCAACTCTCAACACAGAGGAGAGGCTACCCAGGACCCAGTAAAGTCTAGAGTAGAGAGGAGCCTGCTACTTGTATGTCATTATGACGGTGTTATGAAAAGCAAATGAGATACAAAAATCATTTTGTGTGTCTGTCATGTGTTTATGATGTCTTGTTCAAGGTTACCACACAGTTGGTAAACCGAATCCAGTTCTCCTGACTTTATGCCTACTGTTTTGCTAGCCCCAAGCACTACAAATGGCTCAGACAGTTAATGGGAAAGATCAGGCTGAGGCAGGGCAGCCCCRTGGGGGTTCCGAAGCTCACCCAGGCTCATGTGCAGCAGCAGGTGCGCCCCTTGCAGTTCAAGCGTCACATAATCCCCCTGGGAGCCCTCGGTGTGCAACAACAGTCCATCCTTCTCCTCTGTCTTGAAACTAAAAGCGAACACGTCCCAAAGACTTTGGCTGACGCCTCGCTGGAAGCGATATGAGATGGCATCATCGCCGTCAAAATACAGGATGTTGGATTCTGTGCAAAGGACCGTGGGTGGGCTGGGGACCAGGGAGACAGGCCCTCTCAGGATCCTCGCCCCCACCCCGTGGCCTCCACAGCCTTACTGTAAGGACATCCATAGATGCCCAGCCTCAGGCCGATCTTGCCCCGAGGGTTCCAAGCCAGCGGCACGATGCGGATGTAGCGAGCGGTAAAATGGTAGTGCAGGTCATGGCGGACCACTGCCGAGTCATTGACATTACCGAAGAAGGTCTGCAGGGGTTGGGAACAGTAGTAACCACGTCCCCACCCTCAGCTCCCCTGGCAGCAATGGCTTCAAACCTCCCCAACCTTGACGGGAGCAGTAACAGGCGGTTACTCCATCTCCATGACTACCTGATTACACACTCTGGTCTAGAGTGTCCTGTTGGTTCTTCAAAGTACAAGGCTAATGTCACTGCCCTCAGGAAGCTCTCCTAGGTTCTACCCTAAAGGGCATTAAGTCTTATGATTGACGAGAAACAGTCGGAGCTGACTAAATTCCARGAGTAGAGTCCTCACCTTTGCCTCATGCTGSYCCCTCCCYTCCCCTTCAGGGTCGTGCCCARCCCAGGGCCCAGARCTGGGAAAGGCTCCCCMAGTWYGTGCGCCWGGGCGCCGACAGTACCGCATTGTGCCCTTGCTGGTAGAACGGTGTCCAGCTGTCCACGCGGTCCCCATAGAGCAGCATGTAGCGTGTGACCCAATCCCAAGAATTAAARGCTCCCTGTGTGGCCACAGCCCGGATCCGATGTTTCTTCATCAAGTCGATCTGGAGCCAGGGATTCGGGTCCCCAATCCGGGGCGACCATCCACTGATACCTACAGAAGGGGCAAGGGCTTTTTACCACCCACAGTCTTCTCTGGGCTCTCTGGAGTCCTCCTCCCCTCCCTGGTTGGCTAAGCTCACCATGTAGCCGGGCGAAGCGGGCCGTGGTAAAGAGTCCATAGTAGGAGGACGCGCCCAGAGACCGTGCATACAGAGGCCCCACCAGCTCCTCATTGCAGCCGACTGGAGTTGGGGTGGGGGCGAGGAGATGAGCTTGTGAGCGTGACCCCTCTTCCAAAGGCTGCGCCCACTTAGCAGTTAAAGCTCCTCTTCACTGCCCCCCTGTGGCTGACTCAGCCCTACCTTAACCAACTCAACCCGGCTTCAGCAACAGCTATTCCCTCGCGGGAGCTTGCTTTTCCCCCCTCTTAGGGGAACGCTGTGCCTCCATCTATGGACTCAAAGCTAGATCCTTGCTAACCCAGTGCCTGCCCCTGCTCACTACCCCCTTAAACAKAGTCCCCAAACTTCAGCGTATTTAAAACCTAAATGGAYCTCAGAACATGAAATTAACCCCAGCCTTACCATCACTTCCGATCACCAGCACCCTTCACTAAAACATGCACCAATCCCCAAATCAGACTTTAATCCCAATCTATCCCMCTCCCCCAATCCCATTCTTAGCATCATCCTTGGCCTTAGTCAGGGTCACCAACTCCTATTTGGATTCGAGCCATAAAACCCAGCCTCAACCACAAACCCTACCTAGTCCCTGGGCCAGCTCCCAATTCTAGCCCCAGCCCCTTAGGGAAAAGCCTCTCAACTCTAGCCTGGGTCACCAGTACCGCACTTAGAGGCAACCTTAACCTCAAACCTAGACACCGGCTCCCGCTTGGATTAACAGCTCCAAATCCCCTGGGCTGACTGGTTCCTCAGATCAGAGACCAGCCCCAGACGGCGGCGCGCGCGCAGCAGCCTCAGAGCTGCATTGCGGAGCGCTGGGGAGAGGCAGGAAAAGATGGAAGCAAGCCGGTGCGTACGGGAAGGACCGGCGACCACCCAGCCGCAATGCGGTGCAGGACTCGCCCTGCAAGCTCCAGACTCCTGCACCAAATCCCACCTGCCTCTGAGACCAGCACTCACAGTAGCCCCAGCCCCGAGCTCCAGAGACCACAGCGGCGAGCAGGATGCTGAAGAGCCCGAGACTCATCATGCGGAGCTGACCAACCCTGGGTGTCTGCCTTGATGTGCCGCTAGGGTTCCCGTTCTGGCTCAGGCCCCAGCTTTTCTCCTGGGGTTCGCGGCCGACCGATGCTTTTCCCCCCGTCCTTACCCACCCTTCCCTCTCTCCTACCCTCAGTCTCTCTCTCTCTCCTCTTCTCTCTCTCTCTCTCTCTCTCTCTCTCTCTCTCTCTCTCTCTCTCCGCCCCCTTCCCCCAGCCTTTCTCCTAGCACGCACGTTTTTTCCCGGACCCCGCGCAAGCGCGAGCCTCAGCCCTATTACGAAAGGGCGGGGTAGACAACCTGGCGCTGGGAAATACCCCCAAGTAACCCAAGGCTGACAAGGACTAAGGCTACAGGGTAGCAAAAAAAAAAAAAAACTCAGGTAACAGCAGATGCTGGTAAGGATGTAGAGAAAAAAAAAAAAAAAAAAAAAAAAAAAAAAAAAAGAGGAGACGAGGTGGAACCTGACATTTTCAAGGAAAAGGGAAACGCTTTGAAGAAGGGCGCCTAGAGATGGAATGAAGGGCAAATTTAAAATAAAAAAAAATGTTTTCTGGTGCGCCTGGCTCAGTGCTGGACACCTTCATAACTGTGAACTCCGTGATTTCACCTTCCTGTACTTTACACAGGGGATGCTCAGAGGAAACAAAGCTCACCCGGAGTCATACAAGTATTCCTTTTCCTTTGACCAGCTAGAAATCGGGCAAGGTGGATGAAAACGGGAACCCGCAGACCCTAATCTCCACCCTCCTCCTTGGCYCTCCTCCCCACCCCTTCCTTCCTGCCCCGCTAGTTATTTAACTTTAGCCCCTGTGGCTGTACCTCAGAAACCCTTGTAGCCAGAGATGGGGACCAAGCCCACAGAGCAGGTGGGAGWTGGGGCAGGGGGCGGGAGAAGGGTTGCCGAGAGGGTGGGGAAGGGGAAAGGAGTGGGGTTCCCCCGCCTGACAGCAGGCCTCTGTCATCTAGCACCTGTGCAGGAGCCTGTAAAACCTACGTAAGACCCCTTTGGTGTGAGTGTTTTCAATGTCTGTGCTCTAACGGTAGGGCGGGGAGGAGAGGAGGGAAAGGAGACGAGCCCCTTTAGCTCTTCAAGTCTAGGGTCCAGGGCCGAAGCAAAGCCCTGCATCTGACCTGCGTTCCAGGAGAGGGCACTGCAAAGCCAACAGAAGCGCCGAGATTTATTAATAACCTAACTGCTTGGTCTAGGGCGAGCTAGATGTTTCTGTTGTCTATTATCTTGCACGGTTTCAACCATGCTCACTGCTAACCTTACCAGGTGGGCTGGGTAGCACACATTTAGTAAGTGGYGTCCAGAAAGAGCCAGTGGCTGCTCAAGGTCACCCAGGAAGCCGGAAGCAGCACTAGGGAGACTGCAAGAGAAGTGTACTGCCTGTCCAGGGCACACTAGCAAGAATCGGGAGAGTGTGTCTCTCCTGATGTGGAGACTTCGAGTGAGGAACTCCTGTGTGAGAGGGAGGGGTGTAGGAATATGTCTTACACGGTCCCTCTTCTCATTTTGATGCCACCAGGTCTCCTGGGGACCTTACTCCGGGTATGATGAGGAGGCTTATTCTGCTGGGCCGCTGCCAGAACTCTGTTACAAGGCTGATGTCCAGGCTTTCAGTCGGGCCTTCCAACCGAGTGTCTCCCTGATGGTGGCTGTGCTGGGACTGGCGGGCAATGGCCTAGTCTTGGCCACCCATCTGGCAGCCCGACGAACTACCCGATCTCCCACCTCCGTTCACCTGCTCCAGTTGGCCCTGGCTGACCTCTTATTGGCCCTGACTTTGCCTTTTGCTGCAGCGGGGGCTCTTCAGGGCTGGAATCTAGGAAGTACCACCTGCCGTGCCATCTCAGGCCTCTACTCGGCCTCCTTCCACGCCGGCTTCCTCTTCCTAGCCTGTATCAGCGCCGACCGCTATGTGGCCATCGCACGCGCTCTCCCAGCCGGGCAGCGGCCCTCCACGCCTACTCGCGCGCACTTGATCTCAGTCTTCGTGTGGCTGTTGTCGCTGTTTCTGGCTCTACCTGCGCTCCTTTTCAGCCGGGACGGGCCACGGGAAGGCCAACGACGCTGTCGGCTCATCTTTCCCGAAAGCCTCACGCAGACTGTGAAAGGGGCAAGCGCGATGGCTCAGGTGGTCTTAGGCTTCGCGCTGCCTCTRGGAGTCATGGCAGCCTGTTATGCGCTCCTGGGCCGCACGCTTCTGGCCGCCAGGGGGCCAGAGCGGCGGCGTGCACTGCGCGTCGTGGTGGCCTTGGTGGTGGCCTTCGTGGTGCTGCAGTTGCCCTACAGCCTCGCCCTGCTGCTGGATACAGCCGATCTCCTGGCTGCCCGCGAGCGGAGCTGCTCCTCCAGCAAGCGCAAGGATCTAGCTCTGCTGGTCACCGGCGGCTTGACGCTGGTCCGCTGTAGCCTCAATCCCGTGCTTTATGCCTTTTTGGGCCTCCGTTTCCGCCGGGACCTGCGGAGGCTGCTACAGGGCGGAGGGTGCAGCCTGAAGCCCAACCCTCCCGGCCGCCGCCCCCGCCGACTCCGCCTTTCTTCCTGCTCYGCTCCTACTGAGACCCACAGCCTCTCTTGGGACAACTAGGGCTATAATTCCAGAGAAGGGGGAGGGCTAAAGAAACGATCCAGGGAGGGTAATAGAAAGGGGAGTAAGTAGGGGGACGTTGAGAAAGACTTCAGGATCTAAAGGGATTGCCTCTGCGCTTAATTAAATTGATCCTATGCAAATGAGTTGCAACCCAACTACTGTTACTATTTTTGAATTACCAGCTTTGGCTTTGGTTGCAGCAGGGCCAAGACAGTGGGTTACACCCCCCACGCCCCTGCTCGAGTCTGAGTGGGAGGTGTGAGGGGACAGGGGTTGCTGAGTCGGCTAAAGCTTTGAGTAACTGACACGCCCTCTGYTTCACTCTGTCTGTCCCTGCCAACCGAGGTGAGGTGGGAAAGCTGCCAGGTGAGGAGGGGCGGGGCGGGGTTTCTCCTCAGGAGTCAGTGTAAGAAAGGACTTTCTAATAACCCCAGCGCTGTCCAGTAATGGCTGCTTTAGCAAGCACCTCGCTCCCAGCATGTGAAACGCACGGGGTGATGCTGTCCCAAGCTGTGTGTGCGTGGGTCTGGTCGGGGTAGGAGGCAAGAGATTCTAGTTTGGGGTGGGTTTTTGGATCCCTTCGAAAGTCCTGCTGTGGAAAGAAAAAATGCTAATTAAAAAGTTGAGTCTGACTGGGCGGTGGTGGCGCACGCCTGTAATCCCAGCACTCTGGGAGGCAGAGGCAGGTGGATTTCTGGGTTTGAGGCCAGCCTGGTCTACAGAGTGAGTTCCAGGACAGCCAGGGCTGTACAGAGAAACCCTGTCTCAAAAGAACCAAATCCAAAAAAAAAAAAAAAAAGTTGAGTCTGATTGGTGTGTGAACCGGATACCTGTAGCCCCAGGCACTCCAGAGGTTGAGACAGGAGGATCAAAAGTAATATCCTGCCTAAGAAGAAAAGAAATAGAAAAATGTTGAGGTGGAGTTTTCCACCTAGGATTTAAAAATAAAATAAGAGGGGGATTGCAATTTGCAAATTTCCCAAGAGGTGTTACTGAGCCTGAGCTCAGAGCGTGAGGCGCTTGCGCCGATTATTTCCCCTGGGGATCAAGTCAAAGGAAATGCTCTGAGCTTGCCAGGAAAGGGGAGGTTAGATATCAGACAGAACTCTCCAGCAGACAAGTGTCTAGGATCTTGAAGAGGAAGGGAGGTTATGGTTGTAGAGTCTCTGGTCCTCGGAAACTCAGCATACACCACTTCAATATGAAAGCACTGTCAGAATGGCTTCTAGAGATGGTGCATTGATTTCTGGTCTTTGCTTTGCATAACTGCCAGGATTGTGCTCAAATGAGACAATTCTCCCAGTTTAGTATCCGGTCAGGAAAGTCAGACCACCGCTCCAGCCTGGAGTCTAGGGGCAAAAAGGGCGTGGTGTACAAGTCCCTAGGGAGGCGTTGGCCTGAAGTCTGCACTTCGTCCACCCTTGCCTAGCCTAGCCCAGCCCGGCTAGTCATGTGTCCTAGACCCTCTGGCAGAAGAGAAGTAAAACTTTCACCTCTTGGAGCCAGAAACAAGGAAAGGCTCGAGGACTGCACAGATCGTCCAAGAGGCGCACACTACCCACCCGAGCGGACCGGGAACCCTCTGCCAGTGACGGGGGAATCGCAGCTGAGTCAGCAATGCGCGTGCCTGCCKGCGCCCGTGCCGCTGTCTAGGCTGTAGCGCCAACCCCGCCCTGGACTCTTTAGCGCCCTTGTTAACCCCTTCTTATTCAGAAATGCAGCATAGTCGTCCTAAGAGGCCTCTGATCTATTGATTTTCTTAGATCACAGAATCCCCGAGCATGCCAAGCCACTCTCCCCATTCCAGTTCAATGCCCTGTAAATTTGCTTTTATTTCAGATCTTTGTCTGAGGCTTCCAGGAGTTCCTTTCTCAGCTCAAAAGTGGGGGTGGCTAAGATCTAAATCTGGACCCTTTAACTCCAAGAATGGAGAGCTGCCTCTGCAGCTAACTCTCACACGCAGGTGTAGAATGCCTCGAAGATGTTAAGGCTTTTTACTTTTGCAGGGATTCCGAAATGTGACAGGTAATAACAGGCCAGTAACCCAGCTTCCTTCCAGCTTTATGCCCTTCCTTCTCCAGACCTTCGAAAAGGGTTTTTAATTTGCTGCTTGGTGAGCCAAGAGTTAAAACAAGAGCACGAAGGCGGTCCTACGTGACGCCACAGACACCCGGGGTCCGACCTCAGAAGCTGGGGCGTGTCTAAGATCGCACCGCCCTCTCCCTCCCCAGTTCCCCCCGCCCCTCTCCACTGTCACTCAGCCAGAGACACATGATGCAACCCGCCGCGGTTTCAAGCTTGGGATTGGTCGCACTGGCCGGCGCCAGGAACAGTGATTGGGCAGAGGAGGCTTGACGCAACGTAGACCCTACCCTGTAAAGAAGGGAGGAGAGAAAGAACAGGGAAGGCGGAGGGAAGGGGGGGCAGAGAGGGAGGCGGGGTCTGGGAACTCTGCCCGCGCCCCCAACGCGCCAGTCCCGGGGCTGCAGGGAGCGCAACGCGCGCCGCCCGGGCCCCGGCCACCGGACGCCCTACCGGACACCACCCTCCTTGGAGCTTGGACAGTCGCCCACCACGATTGCTGCACCAGACACTGCTCCGACAGGGCTGGACACTACAACGAGCACTACTTCCCAGCTCCGGACATTGCTCCCTGCTCCCTTCCCCCGGCCCTGGACGCTATCTCCCCCTCCTCTGCCCGGGCCCAGACATCGAGCCCCCAGCGGGCTCTGGTGATAGTCCTCTTGCACCTCAGCGTTGGACACTGCCTCCTTCCGGCCCCCTTCTTGCCTCTCGTCGCACCTCATCTCTATCCAGTTCGGATCGGAGCACCTCCAGTTTCTCAGATTCCCTGCTGCTTGGGCAACGCTGCCCGCGCCCCCATTCCCAAGCTGCTCGCCCGGATGCCTCTCCCCGGGGGATTGTGGTGGCTTCTCTGCTGCCGTCGAGGCTTCACACTTCTGCACCGGGACTACGGGGACGGCGAGCTTAGCGGGGACGGAGATGAAGACGAGGACGACGAGACCTTTGAGCTAAGGACCCCGAGTCCAGCGGGCGGCGGGAGGGTAAGTCTAGAGAGATTTAGAACGGTGTTCAATCTTTCTCACTGCAACCGGCCGTCACGCCTGAGCCTGTTCCATACTCGGGCCAAAAGCGGTCCTCTTGGCCAACTGGAAATGTGGGGGAGATTCTTGTCTGAAGGCCAGAGGCCCRGGAGTTCCAGGGGCAAGTAGCCCTACTCGGGATGTGCCTGTGGGCCTCGCGCCGCACACAAGGTGCTGTCCACCTGCTGGGGGCCCTGAGGCAGAGGAGGCGTCACGCGTGGCCCGACCTGGCCCTGCCTCTCCCCTCCCTGCCGGGCCCGCGTCCCATCCCGTCTCCTTCCGCCTCCGCCGGAGCCAAGGAATGTGGCGAGGCCGGCTGGGCGGCTGGAACGCCTGGGTTCGTTCTGCTCTCAGTTCATGAGCACTGGAGCCAGATGCGGGAGCTCCCGCCACGGGATCCTGGGCGAGGGAAAAAAGACATCCTAGAACTGGGGTCTGCATCAGGGACCCCACAAAGAAAAATTTCGGGAGGATGGCCCTTTGAGGACTTCTCATTATCCCGCCACTTAAGACAGAACCCTCTGCCTTCTCCGGTGAGGTTCCTGGGAATCGAGAGGGAATGGGTGAGGGGGACTTGGTTGATTTTTTTTTTTTTTAAATCAAATCTCCTCTGGGAGAAAGATCATCAGGGACAATTGGTGTGTAAGACCTCCATCTTTCGATGAGCCCACTCTTACGTCCTTACCCACCAGAGTTAACCAGGCTTCTGTGTGCTGAGACCTGGGTCCGGCTCCCATTCCCCCTCCCCAACCCCGCTCAGGGGTCCCTAGCAAGCCCAGTGGCTCCATTCCTGGGTGGGGCGGGCTGCACCGCAGCCAGTGCAGGCGCCAGCACCTGGCGAGGCAGAGGGCAGATAAATATAGAGGGGAGGAGGAGGGAAGCAGGGGACTGCGATTAGGGGAGTTGTGGGGGGTGGGGGGTATCAGTACCTGCTCTCTGGTGGAGTGGTGGAGAGCCCCGCTCAGAACCTCCAGAAAAGAAATGGGTAGACTCCCAGGGAAAGAGTGCGACTTCGGAGTCCCCAAGCTTCCAGCCTGGGCAGGATCTCTGTCAGATAGGCCATGGYCTCTCCCGTGCCCCACCTCCACACCCTCCTAGGAGCTCAGGGACAGGTGTCCCTGGTCCTCCTCCCCCACCCCTCCTCCTGGCTTTAGCAGTCTGGGCGCAATGGGACCATGGCKCCACAGCTCCGCGGCTTGGCTCCCGGTTGATTTTGACCAGCCTCAGACCCCAGGTTAYAATTGAAGTTCCTAAGCAGGGCTTTGTTTGTATATGAGAAGGGCAAAATTCCAAACCCCCCTTGGTCTGAAGAGTATGCACTTAGCAGCCCATTGCCCTCCTGAGCCCTAGCAAGGGGCTAGTGTGTCACTTTCCTCTGGGTTCTTGGAGAACACTCAAAGCTCATGGAGAACATCTTCTCTAAAAGGGTCCCTCTCCCCCTCAGTCAGCCCTGTAACCACCCTTGCCCAGTCTTGGGTCCTGCACTTTTCCTGGGAGCCCATCTTCTTCTTCTTCTTCTCTGGAGGTTCTGAGCTAAGCAAAGAGGGTGAAGGAAACAAAATTGAAGAGGCTTTCACGGGTAGAAGGGACTTCATCCCGGCTCCTGTTCCAAAGATGGAGAAACTAAGCCCCAGAGATGGGAGGGGACTTTCTTGCAAGGTATGGCAGATGCTTAGTGGGCCAGCCTTTATCAGCCGACCCAGGTCTCCTGACTCCCAGCCTTGTGCTTCTCTGCCCACCCCCACCCCCGCCCCCACCCCATGGTTGCTTTTTCAAAGGGCAATGGATATAAGTCTAGAGCTTGTAGCTCTTGGGCATTCTCTAATGGTCCACGGAGACTTGTAGGTAGAAGGGACAATGCCAGAGTGGCTTTGGCTTTTCCTGCCCAGTCACGGTCGGACTTCGGACACACCTTCCTCAATCTAATGAGTGATGTCCTGGGCTCCTGTGAAAYCACTGGTGCTAGGAATCAAGGCCTCTGAGTGTATTCTTGCTTATCTCCCTAGGGTTCCCTGGACGTTACACTGACTCAGCCAACAAGGAATGGGCCGATCTCAGACAGGTGAGCTTCTACTCTGAGACTCTTAGTTCGGATACCGGATACCCGCAGCTGGTTCTCAGGACCCCCTTCCTTGCTTCTTYCCTCCCCGAGTTGTGCAATAAGGGAGAGGCCTTGTGCCGCCGGACGCTGTGGTTTGGCTAGGGTCCCGGGGGGGCGGTCCAGACGGGGGCGCGGGGAGGAAGGGGGGGTCCTAGTTATTTCTGGTGCAAGGTCAGAATGGCCCCGCGGTTCCCACAGCCTGGAGGATGGGTGCCCAGCTTGGGAGCATGTACCCCTTGTAGTCTGGGGAACCCCTAATAAGGAGGCGGAGTGGAGGCCCTTCAGCCTCGCCCAACTTTTCATCTCTGGTCCAGACTGCAGAGCTGGGAGGAGACCTGGAGCCTCATCCCAGACAAGGGACTTCCGGAGGACGACCCTGACGTCATCGTGAAAGGTGGGAACACCTGGGCCCAATTTTGGAGGCCCCCAAACACAGCCCTCCTAGAAATAATGTCTTATCTTGTTAATCTCTCCCTCCCTATCTGCCCTGCAACCCCCAGGTTGGCTGTACAGGGAACCCCGTGGAGGAGGGGCAAGGCCATGGTTACTCCCGCGCAGAGCCTGGTTTGTGCTCACCAGAGATTCCCTGGACCAGTTCAGCAGCAGCGGGAAGGGGGCAAGGCGCCTCGGAAGCCTGGTCCTCACAAGCCTGTGCTCAGTGACTGGGCCGGAGCGTAGGCCCAAGGAGACAGGTGAGACATCCTAAGAATCTTCCTACCTTTCCGGCAGGGGCCCCAACAATCCCTGATTGTCCTCTGTGGCCTCTCTTTCCACCAGGTATGTGGTCAGTCACTGTGTCTGGCCGGAAACACAGCATCCGCCTCTGCTCCCCTCGCCAGGCAGAGGCAGAGCGCTGGGGGGTAGCACTGCGGGAGGTGATTGCCTCCAAGGCTCCGCTGGAGACCCCCACCCAACTACTACTCAGGGACATACAGGTAAGAGAGTTCTCCGATATGAGCCAGAAGGGTTGTGGTCCTGGAAACTCTCTGGGCTCATAGAGAGCTCCTTTCCTCTATCAAGTGACCCTCTTGACCTCTAGGAGAGCTGTGGAGACCCAGAAGCAGTGGCTCTCATCTACCGGCGGAACCCTATTCTGAGGCACACCAGTAGTGCCTTGTATGCCCCACTCCTGCCCCTGCCCTATGAGGTCAGCACGCCAGGTGAGTGAACCCTGAGTCAAGTCTCCTTGATGGATGGGGTAAGACTTGGGATACAAACTGGATAGGGGGCGGGGGGGGGGCGACTTTACAGGCTTCTGGGTTCTAGCCATCTCCTGACTTCTCAAAGTGTACATGGGTGAACCTGGAAGCAGTCTAGATTGGAGGGCAGCAAAACCAGAACAGGGTAAAAACTCTGCCTCCCTCCGGCATCGGCCCTAAAAGGGTCTCATTCCGATTACTTCCTTCAGAGAAGCATGTACACTTTCCTATCTTTTTCATTGTACTCTTAGGACTGGGGCACACCACCTTTACAGGCAGAGTGGGAAAACCATCATTGGGGGGGCGGGGATTGTGCTGGCCTCATTTGGGGATACTTCTCTCCACAAAGGGGGTACTGACCGGCCCAAGTCATAAAGCTAGAGGCTTACAGAATGCCAGGAACCCTGTTTTTTTTTGTTTTTTTTTTTTGGTTTCCAGAGCAGCTTTTTTCCCCCCTCTCTTTTCTTTTCTTTTTCTTTTTCTTTTTCTGGCTCACAGTGATGGCTCTGGGCAAACAGTTCAAGAATGCGGGGAGGGGTGACTATATATGTGTGTGTGTGTGTGTGTGTGTGTGTGTATGGGCCCCAGTCTTTCTCTCTTCCTCACTAGGAAAGGCTAAGCAGGCTAGAGAGAGGGGTTCTCGGGAGGCAGAGGTTGGGAGTTTGGGGTCTGTGGACCATTGCTTTTCCTTTCACTCGTACCCTCCTTTTCATGCCACCCCCTGTGCCCTTAAACTCCCTCTGACCTTCCTCTGGATCATGCCTTCCTCCCAGGGCGCTGCTCTGTGTCCCCTCTCCAAACCTTCCCTCCACCCCCAACCTCCCGCAGGTCCAGGCTACGCACCCTTACGAGAGGAGGCAGTGAGGCTGTTCCTGGCACTGCAGGCGCTGGAGGGGGCACGGCGCCCGGGGCCCCTGATGCAGGGTGTGCTCCAGACCTGCCGGGACCTGCCTGCACTCCAGGACGAACTTTTCCTGCAGCTGGCTAAGCAGACCTCAGGTCCTGCCGGTCCCCCTGGGCTCCCAGCTACTCAAGATCCTGCAACCCTGAGATACTGGCAGCTTCTCACTTGCATGAGCTGCACCTTTCGGCCTGGGGGAGCTGTCCGAGGGCACCTCCTGGGGCATTTGGAGAGGTAAGAGCAGAGGCCCCAGCCAAAAAAGCTCTAGGACTGGGAGAGAATGGGAGACTGGTGTAATAGTTTGAGAAAGGGAGACCTAGATCCAAAGAAGGGACCAGACATGCCCAAGAGCTGGCCTGGTGCTGATAATATATTCAGTACCTTCCATGGGAATTACAAAATCATATCCCACGTGTGGCCAGGTGAATCACAACACGGCACTCCCTTTGAGGAAAAAAAAATATAAAAAGGCAGGATTTAAGGAAACATAGCAATGTGGTTGGATTTCAGTTTTTAATCTCCCCCTCCCCAAAATCACAGAGCTGGAGGAAGTGGGCGGGGCAATTGTAGGAGAGCAGGCAGGAGACTTAGAAAATCATTCAGTTCCATGCAAAACACTCGGACACATTAAGGTTCTGGTCAAGAAACGTAAGTTGCGAGGAGGACACTGACCAGATGTAATGATTTTTTTTTTCATACTGGGTAATCGTACTTAGTCCCGCAAAGCATGCTAAGCAGCTCCTGAGTTATGTATTTCCACCCTTGGTCATGGAAAATAAATTACAATAAAAGAAAGAAAGAAGCCCTTGGAACATTGGTCCTTGGATTCCTTCTCATTCAGGACGGAGCAGGCACTCCCGGACTCAGAACTGGCAGAATACGCACGCTTTATCCGGAAAGCCCTGGGTCGTACCCGGGGCCGAGAGCTGGTACCTTCACTAGCGGAGATCTCTGCACTGAGCAGACGGCAAGAGCTTTTGTGTACCGTGCACTGTCCCGGGGCCGGAGCCTGCCCTGTGTCCATCGACTCCCATACTACAGCGGGAGAGGTGAGGCCAAAAAAAGAATCCCCGTTTCCACTTCTGAAACTCGCCTTCTAGCTTTGTTTATCCACGGTACTGGCGGTTGAACTCTAGTACAGTATACACCCTTTCTAACTTCTTATGCCCGGCTCAGACATYGTTTGCCTCTAGTCTCCGATTTGTTTTGTTGGAAAGCCAGCAAACGGTGGTGACAAAAACTAAGGGACCCTCTCCAGTAGGATCAGCTCTTTCCCGAATTCTGAAATTTCCCGAATTATCTGATTTCTTCCTCCCTACTTTCTAGGTGGCTCGAGAGTTGGTCGGTAGGCTAGGTTTGGCCCGGAGCCGGAACGCATTCGCTTTGTATGAGCAGCGAGGGGCCCAGGAGCGAGCCCTGGCTGGGGGGACCCTCGTGGCCGACGTGCTCACCAGGTTTGAGAAGTAAATGTCCAGCGAGCCTTGCGCTGTATTAGCCAATCTACTTAGCTTTTGTCTATCACTGAACACGTTTATCTAGGCGTGTCAGTAGCTTGCTGATCCCCTGACAAGTCCTTACCCGCCGGTGGTGTGTAGTCTGATTTAAAACGCACGCCAGGGCCCCGCCCCTAAACCTGACTTGGCCCCGCCCCTCCCCCGCCCCACTAGCCTGCGTCCCAGAGGCCCTGCTTCCCTGTCTCAACACATCTTTTTCCCTTCTGCAGTTTGACCTCAGAGGAAGCCGAACTGGAGGACTCGCCAGACTCCGGGTGGAGACTGTGTCTTCGTCTTCACGGACCTCTGCACCCAGAAGGGCTATCTCCAGAGGGTCACGAATTGCCTTTCCTCTTTGAGCAGGTGGGATCTTTGGTTTTCACGTCTCCAGACCGACCAAACTGATCAAAACTTGAACAACTCTTAATTCCCAACCATCTTCATTATTGTGGCAACCCCAAGGGAGACTTTCCCCAAACCCAGACCTCCCCAGATTCCATACCGGGAGGTGACTTTACAGCTTCTCCCCTGACGCCGCATGCCTGCCTCCCCTTGCAGGCTCACGCTCTGTTGCTGCGCGGCCGGCCTCCCCCACCCGACGACACGCTGCGCGCCCTGGCGGCGCTGCGCCTGCAGAGTTTGCACCGGGACTTTTCCCCGCGGGGGCCCCTGCCGCTCCTGGACCGTCTGCTGCCGCCCCCCACCCCGCCGCGCGAACAACCGCCGCGTCCTACCCGGAGGCCACCGCCCTCCGCCGCCCTGCTGGCCGGGGCGCTCTGGAGCCCCGGCCTGGCCAAGAGGCGGGCGGAGCGCGCCCGGCGCGGCGGGACCGGCCGCTCGACGGGAAGCACAACGGCCCAGGTGGGAGGAGGCGGCGCCAGCACGACGGCCGCGGTGCTGGGCGGCTGGAAGCGGCTGCGGGGCATGGGCCAAGCTGAGGCCATGGCTGCCTACCTGGCTCTGGCGGCGCAGTGTCCGGGGTTCGGCGCTGCTCGGTATGACGTTCTGGAGCTGAGCACGGTGAGGGGGAGAAGGGAGAAGGAGACTCTGGTGGTCCAAGCCCCTACATTTATCTCAGAGCCACAGCCCTCCCTCTATACCCTCAATGAGGGTCATTTCATTCGCCACATCTAGGACAGCTAGCTGCCCATCTCAGACCCCTGGACGCTCAGGCTTTTGGGCTTGCGCCTCCAGGTGCATTTGGCCACTCCACACCCACCGGTGCTGTCAATTAAGGGTCAAGGAAGCTTCCGAATCACAGCCATCTCCCTGACCAGAAATAAAGATGCAGCGGCCGGTCTTCGACCCTGACCCCGCCCATCTCTCTGCAGGAGCCTGGTGGAGGCGCTCCACAGAAGCTCTGCCTGGGTCTGGGAGCAAAGGCCATGTCGCTCTCCAGGCCTGGTGAGACAGAACCCATTCACAGCGTCAGCTACGGTCATGTGGCCGCCTGCCAGCTCATAGGCCCTCACACCTTAGCACTGAGGGTGGGTGACAGCCAGCTCCTCCTGCAGAGTCCCCAGGTGAGAACAGAACTTGCTGAAGAGAAAACCTTGGGATGTGTACAGCTGCAGATATTAGGGTTCCAGCTGTGGTCAGAAGAAAGCTTAAGGGGTTTTCAAGGGATTTGGGGGAGTCAAATGATAGATTAAGACAGTACAAAGAGTTAACTGGACAGGAAGCCACTTCAGGAGAGTCCTGAAGCACTGGGTAAGTGGGGAGGGATTCTCACAAAGACAGCCTTAAGATGTGGGGAAAGAGATATGTTGGGGGGAACCACAAGGGCAAGGGCCTAGGGAAGGGTGAGGCTAACACTTGGGGGCGGTAACATGAGGGGGGAGAAGGTTACCAGGCCTGGGGCATGTAGGAACCTACCTGGTGGGAGCGGGAGCTCTAGAGCTTAGGAAGAAGAAAGAGCAAGCCCAGCGGCCCCGTTGCACACTGCCCCCTGCCCTCTTGTTAGGTGGAAGAGATCATGGAGCTGGTGAATGCCTACTTGGCCAACCCCTGCCCTGAGAGGCCCTGCAGCAGCGGCAGCCCTGGCCCTCCAAGCCGAGACCCGCCAGACACCTCCCCTCCCAGCCAGCACCAAGTTCTGGAAGAGCCCCAGGGACAGTCTGGCTGCTTGAAGCAGCTGCAGGACTAAGCCTGCCAAGAGGTCGGACTTTTCTTTTGCCTGAGACGGGAGTGCTCTTGAGATTCAAGGCAACCGTGGATGGACCCCCCCCCCTTTTTTTTTGGCCCTGCAGGGACAGGGTACACCCACACTCGAGGGCAGCAATGGGTGTGGACAGTTTTCTAGTTTGTTTCTTAATTTATTTGTAGACGAAAAGAAAATCGTTATTTACACAAAGCCTTCCTGTGGGAGTGTTGTCGGCGTTGTCAGTGGGAGAAGTCGGAGTCTCTTGGCTCAGAACACCCCCCCCCCCCAGGACACTCACACACTGGGCTTTTACCAGGCACTGTTGGGAGTCTGGATACCGCAGAGCTCCACCCTTCTTGACCTTCTGGATTTAACCTCCTCCTGACCACTATGCCATCACAGRATGGTGGGTGGGGCGGGCAAGAAGGCAATACTGGCKATTACTCACCCTCTGTTCGCCATGGAGTAGTATGAGGGTGGCCTCCTGTCATCCCTGGCCTGCGAGGGCAGTGACTCATCCAGAYAGGCACTACCCAGGTCCTCCCTTGGTGTTCATTCAGCTCCTGGGCCCTACCTGGGCCCATGTTTGGTTGCCCCATGCTTTAAGAATGAAGTGGAGAGATGGCTGGGGCCTCATGCAGTTGTAAGCATCTCTGGTGTGATGACGGGTGCAGGCCTACTCTTGGATTCTTAGCCTGTCAGCTCGGTAAAGGACTCCAGCACCTGGAGTGAGTTCCTGGAGATGCTGGTGGTCCTAGGCAATGGGAGTCTTCCGTCCTAGCTACCYGGACTTGCTCAGAACACCATGGCCTCTTTGCCCCTAGACCCTGTATCTCTTCCTTGAGGATAAGAGGTTAAGGCAGCATCGCCCAACTGGGAATAGGGGCATAGGCACTTAAGTTACGACAGGTCGGGAACTTTCAGTAATCCCGAAAGAGGGACTGACCCCTAGGAAAACAGGCTGGTTCAAGGTAAGGAGGGCAACAGTGAAACCACACGAAGAACTGAGCNAGGCACTACCCAGGTCCTCCCTTGGTGTTCATTCAGCTCCTGGGCCCTACCTGGGCCCATGTTTGGTTGCCCCATGCTTTAAGAATGAAGTGGAGAGATGGCTGGGGCCTCATGCAGTTGTAAGCATCTCTGGTGTGATGACGGGTGCAGGCCTACTCTTGGATTCTTAGCCTGTCAGCTCGGTAAAGGACTCCAGCACCTGGAGTGAGTTCCTGGAGATGCTGGTGGTCCTAGGCAATGGGAGTCTTCCGTCCTAGCTACYCGGACTTGCTCAGAACACCATGGCCTCTTTGCCCCTAGACCCTGTATCTCTTCCTTGAGGATAAGAGGTTAAGGCAGCATCGCCCAACTGGGAATAGGGGCATAGGCACTTAAGTTACGACAGGTCGGGAACTTTCAGTAATCCCGAAAGAGGGACTGACCCCTAGGAAAACAGGCTGGTTCAAGGTAAGGAGGGCAACAGTGAAACCACACGAAGAACTGAGCWAAGGAAGGAGTTGGAGCAGGTGAAGGCTGACCTACTGTCAAGGGCCGGGATATGGAAGGTGTGCATACGCTGTCCCCATAGTCACAGACCAAGCTCTACTGAATTCATCACCAAGCTCTATRACTTTATTAGAACCAAACGAGCCAGTCAAGAGGCAGGAGCGAAAAGGAAGAGACAGGAACAGCTGTGTCAGAGGGTCCAGGCATGGTGGGCACTGTGCTGCTGCTTGTCCAGGGGACAGCAGAGAACGGAATCACTGCTCCTGTGTGCCCCAGGAGATGTAATCTGGCCGGGTCGCAGCATGGTACTCGTCAATGAGCTCCTGCACCACCTCCCTCGACTTGTCCATCTCGTCAAAGTTGTCCTTGAAGATGTCCTCTTTGCGGAACTGCTCCAGGAAGGCACCSCGCTTCCACAGTTTGTCATACTGCTGGCAGGAACTTTCAAAAAGCTAGAGGGAARGAGTGCTTTGGAAGGGCGTCCAACACAGGGCAGACAGGGTGGAGGGGGCTATGACAGCAGGGACT
Source organism: Apodemus speciosus (assembly GCA_002335545.1). Classification (NCBI taxonomy): domain Eukaryota; kingdom Metazoa; phylum Chordata; class Mammalia; order Rodentia; family Muridae; genus Apodemus; species Apodemus speciosus. The sequence continues at coordinate 66,973 of BDUI01008690.1, forward strand.
GGAGCAGAGTGGCCAAGACCAGGAACTCGGGTGTGGCTCAGAGCAGGGAGAGCTGCCTACCATTCCAGAGGCYCTGGGTTCSATTCCCAGTAACACAAAGACAACAGGACACTGTGCTCACCGAGGAGATACTGGTGTGGTTGGCCATCATGAGCCCGCTGACCCGGTGGGCTGAGGGCAGGTAGGGAGACTTCCTGGACAGGGCCACCTGGATGCTGGCTGGGCCCCAGGGGATGAAGTTGGCCAATTTCCTTTCCCGGATCCTCTGCAGGCTCTTGTG
>BDUI01008691.1:19578-34149 GCA_002335545.1 Apodemus speciosus
AAAAAAAAAAAAAAGATACGAAAGTTCATTCTGGCTTACTATTAAAAGTAAGGGCAGGTAGTTGTGATAGCAGGAGCCTGGGGCCCCGGTCATATTGCATCTGCAATCTGGAAACAGAGAAAGCTTAACACTCATGTTCATCTCACTTTCTCCTTTTTATCCTGTCCAAGACCCAAGTCCGTAGGGCGACACTGTCCCAAGTTAGGAGGGGTCAACCCACCTCATGTAGCCCTGTCTAGAATTTCCTGCCAAGCTGGGACGTAGTTTAATAGGCATAGGGCTCGTGTAGCATGCACAATGTCCTGGGTTTGACATCCAACACTCCATGCACTAGGTGTGATGGTGCACATCTATAATCCCAGCACTTGGGAGATGAAGCCAAAGGGCCAGAAGTGCTTAGGAGTTGCTTAACAATTTGGGAGAAGTCATGGAGAGGAATGACGGATGAGTGTGATCAAAATACACTGTATGAAATTCCCAAAATTTAATTAAAAAACTCTATTTTATAACTCGCTCATGGACATGTGCAAAGAATTATCTCCTAGGTGAATTGGATCCTTCTAAGTTTATAGTCAGTAAGAGACAGCACATGAGAAATCTGCATGGTATTGTTCCTGAGTCAGTTCAGCTATGCCAGCTCCTCAAGAGGGACTTTTCACTGAACACTCATGAAGGAAGGAAAGAAGGCAGGAAGGTCTATCAACAAAGGAGTGTGAAGCTTGAATGATGAGCTAAACCTGACCTTTAAGGCCATGTCTAGTTTTGAAACTTCCATTCACACTTTTGTAGTTGTTGAGAATTTTTGTGACTCTTATTTTGTGTCATTCAATTTTGTGGAAATTACAGAAACAAGGGTGGTTCTACACCCCTAACAATGAGACACAGAATGGGAACAATTTGACTGTAATTGTGAGACAATCCCTAAACCAAGCCAGAGTCTGCATAAAAAGATGGGATGAGATATAACCCTCACCTTGTCCACTCCACACCGCTACTGTCATTTTAAACTCACAGATGGGCACATGTAGTGGTTAAAAGTGGTTATCTTTTATATTAGGGTGTGAATTCCTAAAGAAAAGGAAAACAATGATCTGAGGGATTAAACAGTATTCTACTGATCACCTGATATATCCATGAGTGTGAAAGAGGAAGACACAGACAGACAGACAGACAGACAGACAGACAGACAGACAGACAGGAAGACAGACAGATAGACAGACAGACAGACAGGCAGACAGACAGGCAGACAGACAGAAGTAAGGGTAGAAAACTTCAAGGACAGCGGTGCTCTGGGCTATATACACTCTCAATAAACATCTCAGTGATAACAATGTTTGTACACCGAACACACAGGTATGTAGGAGATCCATCCCTGATGCAATGTCACCTTGGAGTGGAATTTGGGCAGTGCAAAGGGAATAAACATACCTGTACTAGTACGGCTGGCAGAATACTGCATTTTGCATGGTCTTACAAACTTCAGGTCTGTTTTGTCTTTGTCTTAGTGAGGGGGAAATATGAGCAAATTAAATAGCTTCCTCTTCCTTCAAAGCAATAAATTACTTGTCGTTTGATGCAAAGCACTGCTTAAAATGCATGGGCTGTGCTCATATGTTTCTGACAGTGTGAAGATAAAAAGCTCTGCCTGAAGCCCAAACAGTCTACTCAGTAGGCTCCACTACACAGAGTGGAGTTTGCTGTCCTTTCTGCCCTCTCTACCCAGCACCCCCAGTCGTGCCTCCTTGGTATCCCTCAAGAAATTCTTATCATGAAAACCATGAGACAAAGACCCTGTCCAACCAGACTCATCCACAGACCTCAGGGTGTGAACTTAGGGTGAGAGTTAGGAAAGGAGAGGAACAGAAGAGGTTGTGTCTTCTGTTGTTTGAAAAGAGTCTCCCTGGACTCCTAACGGACAGTGTAAATTGGTCTCTCTGGGGATGGAATCCAAGGCCTCACTATCTACGCAAGTTGCCTTAGAAAGCCTGGATGTAACAATTTTGGAACTCTGCTCATGAACATCCTCAGATTTTGTTCTTCTTGTCCTTTCCTCTGCTTCTTCATGATTTTATTCCAGCAAGTCTTTGTGATTCCTCTGTTAATGAGACAATGAATAAAGGTTTTTGTTTATTCCAGGAAATAAGAAAAATCCTATGAGACGCTGTGTAGTCACTTATGAAGGATGCCCTTTGTGCTTCACGGTAGCTCCAGGCCAAGGTAGTGTTAGCCTGGAGCAGGAATAAGGGCTTTTGAACACGTGGATGAATACATGTGTCTAATTTTAAAATCTCTTTTGACCTGAGAAAGGCAAGGTCAAAAGAAAGACAGAACTCTTCAATTAAATAAATCATTAGTCTGAAACCAACAAGGGCACAGAAGGTGGCATAGACTGATTTGACAGAAAATAGCCAATTGCTAGTCGTGACTTGAAGTCTTTATCAAGTATACTACATCTCTATCCTGCAGGCTATATTTAAGCCAATCACACCTCCTCTAGCATCTCCAAGTAACTTAAGTAGGACATCAAAACCAAAAGATCACAAAAAAAAAACTTGATTAACTCCTTGGATTGAACTTTCAGGGACCCACATGGGCTTTTGATGCATTGCTCAGATTTCTTTTTTTGGAAACTGAAACCCTCCAGGTAAAATAGAATTGAAATCACACTGTTATGACTATCAATCCCCTGGTTTCTGAGAAGTCACTTAAAAATGAGCACCGGACAGCAGCCTACCAAAAAGAAAGGCACAAGGGAAATGCCAAACAATATGAATCAACAGCAGAACAGATGGCAGGAACAGCTGGGGCATGACAGCCATACTCAGAATGTAGTATCCCTCTTCTCCGTGTAGGTTGTGTCATCTCACGCCACTGTGGCAGAGAAGCAGGCCAGGGTTCGCTRTGTCCCTCAGAAGGTGATGCTCACTAGCTGTCCGCCCTTGGAAGTAAAGCCGCTTCCCCTTGGAGTGGCTCATGATCCTATTGCTGCATCTGCACTGGGAGTTCATAGCTCCACTCTCTGCTCAATCTTCCCACTCTTTTTTCTGCAAGAAATTGGAGTTAAAATTTTGGATGCTACCATCTAGCTGTGTACAAAAACCTGGTTGCTTGGTTTTACACAGATCCACATAGTTTGCTTAATAGTTAAAATTATTTTTAAATGATACTTATTGCTGATTTTTTACTGTTTCTCTCATATGAAAGTTCAACAAAGGTTAATCAGTATAATTTTGATTATTAATTATTTGAGAATTTTATACATATATACAACCTATTTTGATTATATTCACCCCAACTGTTCTTCTTAACTCCTTCCAGGTCCACCCCAACCTGATCACTCCCTACCAACTTATTGATCTCTCTCTTTTTTTAAAAAATATACAGTCACTGTAAAAGGGCAGAGAAAAATTTCACTGCCCTTATACTCAGGAGTGTGGAATCGTCTATTTGAGTATGATCAAACTCTCAGGGGCCATACACTTAAAGAAAATTGAACCTCTTTCACATAGGAGCCATCAGCTGTTAATAGCTCCTCAACCAGGAGTGGTAGCTCCTTCAGGAGTGTTGATTGGCTTGGTCTTGTACCAGGTTTGAGTAGGCAACCAAAGTTGCTCTGAGTTCATGAGTACTGCAGTTCTGACATGCCCACAAACTACTGCTGTACATTAGTCATCCACTTCCATACAGCATTTCTGTCCCTTCTTCCAATGAGTTTTCCACAAACATATATTCGCTCTGTACCTTGACCTGTGAGTTTGAACATGGACACATATATGTGCATGTGTCCAGGACTGACTACTCAGGATTGGACAAGCAATGTAGGTGCTCATCCCCAGAGGAAAATGATTCTCTGTCTTTGAGCAGGCATCGACTGCTGAGAGCCCTAGAGGTATATGCACACATATACATACATATTACACATATTTTATTGGTTATTTTATTTGCTTACATTTCAAATGTTATTTCCCTTCCCAGTTTCCCATCCACAAACCCCCTATCCAATTCTCCCTCCCTTCTGCTTCTATGAGAATGCTCCCCCACCCACTCCTAGCACACCCCTTTCATGATGATTTTTTTCCTGAACTAGCCCTGCCCCCTACCACTCATGCCTTTTCTCTTCCCTCCCCTCCCCTACTGTTCCCTCCCCTCCCCACCCTTTCTCTCCCATCCCCTTCCCTTCCCTTCCCTTTCCTTCCCTTCCCTTCCTTTCCCTTCCTTCCTCCCTTCCCTACCCCTGTCCTCCCTTTCTCTACCATTATTCTTTCTCCAGTTGTCACAAGTCTAATGAGACAAACAGAATAGTAGTATGAGGAACGAAAAGACTGAAGGTCAGCAGATAGTCTCTGTGAAACATGCTTGGAAATATGCTTTTATTCCTCTATATATTCTTTTTCACTTATTTATAAATCTAAAGCTATGGTAATATATAGTATTTATTGAAAGTGTATTTGTGCCTAGGTATGTGAACATCATGAAGGTTTGTACTTGTCTGTAAGTTCAATTTTAACTTCTGTGAGTTCAAAAAACTATAAAATCACTTATTTGGCATATATTTTCTTGTGAAAATTTAATAAGCCAAAGACTAGAATAAAGTTWATAGCTTATTTTCATTTCTAATCCTATTTTATTTTCTAAACCATTAGCAAACATCATCTCACTGGCTCCAAACATAATTTTTCTCCTTCCATCCATCTCATATATGAAGAACTATAACCAATGTGTTTCATCTCTTTAATTACACATGCAGATGTTGAGAATAACAACACTGGCAATAAAATATTGTGGACTCTATCCACTGGCAAGTAATAATATTTCTTTTCAAATTATGATAAATAAAAAGAACACTAAATGTACACAGATACTGCATCAGAATAATGGAGTAGCTTCTAATTCTCATTTCTTATTTTCATGGGATGATTTATCAAACATAAAATTCTAGATCAAAGACTCACACAAAATACACTTTTGTGCAAATGCCATAGAAACACTTTGCGGAGGGCCTGGATGGGTGTGTCTAGTTGAATCTATATGACCCCATTTCAGAGGCTGCAGTATATCCAGATGGGAGCTTTACTAGAACCAAGAATGGCACTACTGTTTTTCCTTGATTACCATTCTCAGGTACAAAGGAATTATCTGCTGCTTAGAAAAGTTCAAGGTCCTCGCATTTAGGTAAATGAGACCCCTAAGTCTTCACTTATCTTTTTCCATTTACTATTGTTTAAATTCTGGCTTAAAACACATATTCTTTCTAACTCTCTATTCAAAACCTGTTCTTCATAAATTATGAACCTCAATCAAAGGGGTTTATGGCTGGGAAAATACCTCAGGCTGTAAAGTGTTTGCCTAGCTAGCATGAAGACCAGAGTTTGAATCCCAAGAAAGAACATTAAAAGCCAATGCGGTGGGACTCATCTGAAGTCACAGTGATATGAAGGAGGGGATATGAGGATCTAGGTGGATCCCTGAAAGCTCTTGGCCTGACTCTTGATACTGTAGACCAATGAGAGACCCTCTCTAAGACAAAAAGTAGAAGGCACCCGAGGACCAACAGACTATCCTATGCTCTCCACAGGTTCACATTGTACATATGCATAAGTCTCCCCCCCCCCACTTTCTCTCTCACACACACAAAATACATCAAATGCACACATTAATTTCTGTAAACTATATGTCTTGTTAACTGAGCCTACATATAAAAAATATGGTTTTGCTCATTTTTCTTTAAGTTTTATATTATAACCCTTAATAATATTTTCTTAAGGTGAACCCCCATAATCCCAGCACTTAGGAAGCAGAGGCAGGAAAAAATTTATGAGAACAAGGGCAGCCTAATCAACATAGAAATTCCAGGACAGTCAAGGCTACATAGAGAGACCCTGCCTCAAAAGAAGCCTTATCTTATGTTTTTCATAGTGTGAGGGTGAGTGGTCTGCTTACCTCCTTCTCTTGGCTGAGTTGGGGGTCAGGTAGGTGAAAAGATGAGGACAGGGAGAGAAGATGGAGGAAAAGTTAAGGTGGCTGTGGGCCTRGGTGGAGCTGTAACCTCCCCCACACTGAGCTTATYSTCACTTGGCTCCTCTGGGTTTAYTTTGCACATGAGAACAAATGCCTCTGCTGGACTCCAGTCCACAGAACACTCATCCAGTGATAGGTCTGATGTCTGCAGATCAGGAGAAAGAAGGATTCGGGGACACATCACAGAAATAATGTCACAATGGTAAGTATATCACCAGTGCATTAGAAGGGAACGCTGGGCATAAAGAACCATTTATCTGACAGCCACACAGACAAAATGCTTTCCAAAAGTTTTACATAACTGCAAGGTACCGAATTTACATCATTATTGGACACTGTGGGATGTGTTTTCTTTTCCTAAATGCCTCTTAATAAGCCATTGCAGGTCTATTTTTTGTCTCCATTGTCCTCTCCAATAGACCATCTGTTAGAAAGACAGAGTGGGAAGTGCAGGTTTGCTGGCTGCAGATGAGCACTGGCTTTCTCTCACATCAGCCAAGTGACCTTGAGCCACTTTGTATTCTGCTAGATTTTCCACTTTTCAGTACACACAGAAAAGTGACCAGTGAGGACTTTCTAGAGGTGGGAAAAATTGGAAGGTGTAGGGGTGTGTGTGTGTGTGTGTGTGTGTGTGTGTGTGTGTGTGTGTGTGTGTGTGTGTGAAAGAGAGAGAGAGAGAGAGAGAGAGAGAGAGAAAGAGAGAGAAAGAGAGAGAGTGAGAGAGAGAGAGAGAATGTGTGTGTGATGGGTAGTAGGCTCTTTAGCATAATAGATCATATAGAAAATTCCATTAGGAAAAACTCTGGGTATAAAGGGAACACAGTACATTCCCATCTCCACTTTTGAGAAAAGATAACAGTAAAAAGTGTATGAATGGGAAGAGCATGACACATAGTTCACTTGAGTACAGTTGCTATGATCAAAAGCTTAGATATTATATTAACTGTTTGGATGAGGGATAAAAATGTGCCATCGTCCTTTGATACCCCTTTATTCCAGGACCCCCACAGATACCAAGACCTGTGCATGCTCAGATTCCATATACACAGTTCCGGAGTAGTTCCCTGGAACTTGTACACACACTCCTATATGCTCTGGATAACCTGTGATGCCTACTACAATACAGATCTTATTCTGAATCATTTAGAGAATAACAACAAAGAAAAGTCTGTGCAAATGCAACAGTACTAATGCAAATTTTTCAAATATTTATATCTTGTGTTGGTTGAATATGCATCATATACAAAAGGCTATGTAATTAATTAACTGTGATAAAGTTAAACATACAGATGCCATAGGTGGAATATAGAAATGACTGTAAGAGGAGAGGGACAGGAATCGTTTATTGTGCTGGGTGCTGAGCATCCATTGGTCAGGAAACTTTAGAAAGGATCTAGGAAGGAGCTGATAAGTCTGACACATGCTGGACCTACTTTTGACAAATGAAAAAGTTCTGAAAGGCAAACAAGCCATTCTATTGGAATAGAACTAGAGATCCTTCTAGAACTTAATCAGTAGAGGGTAGGATTGATGGTAAATGTCTTTCAGTGCTCTGGTCAGTCCCCTACAACAAAAAATTACCTACACTAAAATATCAATAAAGTCAAGATATAAATAAATGATATCAAAATTTAAAGAAACACAATTTCCCAACTGAAGGCCACCACTGGTTCTCCATAACTATACATTCTATTTTGTCTTCCACACCGCATCCTCCTCTCCTCCCTGGTCCCTCACTCTATATGTAAGCTCTGTGGTCATATGAATTACAGCATATCTTAAAGGCTAGTACCCACATATAAGAGGATACATACAWTGTTTGTCTTTTGAGGTCTGGGTTACTTCACTTGGGATGATTTTTTTTCTCTAGCTGTATCCAACTAAATGGAAGACTTGTTAAGATATGCATAATTCTTTCTTTAGTGTGGTCAGCTAACAATGTTGGAAGACAACAGATTACAGAATTAACTTGAAGCAACAAAATAGTTACAAGATTAATGAGATGGGTAGTCTTGTTGTAGTCTGAGTTGTATCTAGAATCAACTAAAGGCAGTCTTCTGGGCACTTCAGGGAGAAAAACATTTTACAATGTTTGTTTGTTTTTGTTTGGTAAATATTTCCTTCTCACATAGATGCCTGCCTTTTCCAGTTAAAAGGCCCAGCACATATTATTCTAGGGAAATGTAGTAATTGGTTGTTGACGTCACCAAGCCCAGTTAGATATTAGGCAAATTCTTTTTCTCCATTTTCTGTCCAAACTCTGATGTCACATAATCTTTATAGCTTAGAGAAAGGACAGGTCATTTTTACTACATAGTGGTTAAAGCTGATCAGCACTCCTGACCTCACCAAGAAGCTCCAGCCCTTCCAAAACATCTCAACACTTTGATCCCATCGAGACCCAGTGACAAGTTAGGCTGTGTCTTTGTGAAAGTGTGTTAGCAAACTGTAGCCCAAAGATTTTCAACATCATTGTTTGAAGGGTTAATAGTGTTTTGATGACCCTTTTTAAGTGCCTAAATGGCATGCTACCTGAGAGCCTGTCTGCCACTCAGTGTGACACATTCCTGCATTTCTTCAGATTGATTTTCCTCCCTATATTTCTGTTACACACCACTGTCATGTTGGTTACAGACAAGATCTCAGTACTGTAGTTTCTGTCACAGTTCAACAACACTTGAAATGCCAAAATCTTGCCAAAAGCCAACCATAGTATCCAGGAACAGCAGGAAAAAGAACACTGTCATAGATTTTTGCCCTTAGCTTAGTGGCTTTTAGAACTCTGGCCAGTCTAGGGTACAGAGAGTTATCCCACCAAAATGCTGCTTCACAAGGCTCAAACAAGACAGAATAGGGATATCAAATCCACCTCAAGATAGTTATATTCATCATATTTCAGTTTATGATATGCAAAGACTCTAAACATTTTGATCACTGAAAACATGAGGGTCAATATACACATATTGTTCATAGGCAAGTCCTAGGTCTGCGTAGACTCAAAATCAATCAAACATGAACACACACACACACACACACACACACACACACACACACACACACACCGCCTTAGTGTTTTCCTCTTCTTGAGTTCTATAAATGTTCCTGAAATCTTTTATGTTCCTTTCTTCCCAATCCACTACAGCAAGCTCATATTGGATTCCACTTGTTAAAAGGAAAAGAGTCCCAAAACATAGCAAATTGCAATGGTCAAAAGGACCCATTTATTCTATGAACAACATTGTGTTGGCATTCATAAAGCCAAATATGACAGGAATCTGAGAAATTGACAGAAACTTAATTGTAGTGAAAATGATAATACTTGTTGCTCCACGCTTGGCTGATGAAGAGGAACAAACACATAAGCATGTGTATTATGAATACTAAAACTAATAAGGTTTAATATTGGGATACATTTCATACTCTGTGCTTTGCCAAAGTCACTCTTCTTTTAACATGTTTTTGAGAGTGGTCCTTTGAAAGTGTGCTAAGCAACAGTTTCTCTGAAGCTCATAAATAAAGGTCATACATTTGTTGATGTTTTGACTTGGTAGACAAACATTCTTTGAACTCATAACAAATGCATACCCAATTATGAAGTACATTAAAGTTTATAATGGGAAAGCACAAAGAAGAGACAGTGGTGTGGGAGGCACAGATTCTCCTTAGATCTGGTACTCTGGCTTTACCCCAAAAAGAGGGTTATGTAACTAAATCACAGTAAGCAAATGGTAAGGGGGTGTGGTCACATGTGTGTGTGTGTGTGTGGGGGGGGAATGGGTCCTCAACCCTACAGTACACCCTAGTATTGTTTCTGTCCTAGGAGTAAAAATAAATGGAGAGTATCCTGTAAGTGGACAAGGGTCTCAAGCTACCTCTCTTTCTTAAAACACTGCATGGGTGACAGGCAACAATAGATTGCAAAAGAGCAAGAGTAGAGTGGGCCTGAGAAAGCAATACCAATGGATGGAGGGAAAGAACACGGCTGCCTGGTGGGAGGCAAGGATCATAGCTTTTGAAACAGATGTTGAAAAGATATTTTTTTCCTGGCATTTAATAGTATTTGGTAATAAATTGGATTTGAGTAGTGTAGAAAAGGGAACAATTGCAAATGCCTTTGAGAAAAATAAATGTTTTGTTAAAAACTTTGTGGAGCATTTACAAAACATGTATCAGATATTTAGTCAATAAACTCTCCTACTCAGAAATACATATGCTGTTGTCTCTACCATTCAACAAAATAAAAGCAAAAATAAATGACCACACAGATATTAAAAAGTAAAATGGCATAATAAAACAATGACTTTTACTGTCTTAAATAATAACTCTTGAGCCAATGAAGAAACCCACACTGAAATTATACATTATTAGTTGAGAAATAGTATTTATCAATTTCAATAAGGCCCATAGTAAAAGTCAAGTTTGGAGACAATATCATAAACATAAATGACTTCATTAGTAAGACAAAAGCAAGGAAAATAGATTAAATTGTGCTTTTAAGTTCAAATTATATGAAGGACAAAAACAAAATTGTACACAAAGCAACAGAGGAAAACTAAGAACACAAGTAAAAATAATATAAGTTCCAGAGTTGAGAAAATTACTCAGGATAAAGAGATGAAGTGACTGGCCCTTGGAAAGCAAAGATATCTCTCAAGCTAAGCAAAGATTTATAACATCAAATTAAAGACAATAAAGAGAAAATAGAAGTATTTAAAACTTCACTAAGAATTGCTGAAGCTCAGCTTGGTGTGATGATGCACACCTGGGACCCCAGAGCTCGGGAGGTGGAAGCAGGAGGGTCAGAGTTCAAGGTCATCTTCAGCTACCTAGTGAATTTGAGACAAGCCTGGGATACGTAAGACCCTGTCTCTAAAAAAATAAATAAATAAATACAAATAAGTGAATAAACAGAAACATTAAGTCTCCCACCTTGAGAAACTCGGTCATTGAGAATAATATGTGAATCATACCAGAGTCTGTTTAATTTCCTTCCAGGTGACCCATACTAGGAATTATTAATACTTATTTCATGCAAAAGGGCCTCAAATTGACGTGGAGAGAAAATAAACATAATACTTGCAGAAATTTCAGGGGAAAAAAACCTTATCATTCACTCCACTACTCCTTATAGAAGGGAGTGGTTCACAGAAATGAGGTGGGTGTATCATGGACTCCCAGATGTCTATTTAAGCCCCTAAGCCTTGATTCCATGGGTATTAAGATGTGGAGCCTTTGAGAGGAAATTGGGTCATAGGAAAGGAGCCTATAACAGAATTAGTGTCCATATTAAGGTTCTCTGGAGGAATATAACAGAGTGAGTAGATACTAAAGGGAGAGTTGTTAGATTGGCTTTCATGATATGATCAGAGTAGACCAGCAATGACTGCCTCACACCATAGAGTCCAAAAACCCAGAAATTGCTCAGTCCAAGACTCTGAATGCCTGAGCAGTCCCAATCTGGTGTCAAAGATGCAGAGGATTCCTGTAGAGCTGCTGGCTTTCACTCTACATAGAAGCCTAAAGAAGGTGGTTCTAATACCAGTGAAGGAATCCTGTTAACAGAAGGATATATAAACGTGCCAGCAGAGTGAAGGCAAGCAAGCAAGAGTGTTCCTTTTCCCATGTCCTTTTATCCACGCTGTTATCAGAAAGTGCTGCCCACATTTAGAGTGGGTCTTCCTGCATCAGTTAAGGCAATCTCACTACAGATGTGCACACAGCCCAAGCTGATGTAGCTAATCCTTCCTGGAGGCTCTCTTCCCAGGAGATTCTAAGTCATTACAAGTGGAGAATTCCAACTAACCACTACAATGTTCTTACAAAACAAAGAGAGCTAGCTTGCTCTTTACCCACCATGTGAGGAGACAATGGACCAGAAGTCTACATTAAAGCCCACATGCAGTGGCCGACTGAAAATGCTAGCAATCTGGCCCTGGATTTTCAGCCTTCATAACTGGAAAAACAAATGTTCCTAATTTGTGAGCCACCTCGAAGCCCCAGCTAGGATGGCCATGATTTTTATCCTCATCGATATATGTGCTCACACTTGCTGATCCCTCCTGATTGCTTAATATGTGCAAAGCACATTAGGTGCTCTGAAGGAGTAGGAGTGTCTTGTAGAATTCTCAAAAATATCCCTGTACTGCAGACTCTATTATCTATATTTTTGCTATCTTCCAGAAAGTACAAAAGAAATTTTCAATAAACACTAAAGGAAAATGGTTTTGAATGGTATCATTAAAAATAGTGATTATACCAATTCTCTCTGAAATTAATATAGGGTATTAACAGAAGTACAACCAAATCCCAATGAAATTTTTAAAATTACTGTAGTATATTTCCCAGGGAGATGTAAGTAGAGGTTTCTTCATACTAGATGGGGATCTGATTACAAGCCGAAGAAGTTATTCCACACAAGTGGGCCAGGATGAGCCAGTGAGTTCATTGTGGTTATGTATAGGAGCTCAGGCGAAGGGCTGAGTAACTTACAGGAATCTGATGATTTAAGGCAGCTACATCACAAAGCATGGATGACAACTCACAAATGCTAAAGTTCTGGAGCTCCCTGCCCAACTTGAGGATAGCTTCACCACCTCTTCTCCTCTGCACTGCAGATCACACTGCCAGCGATGCTCCTTCTCCCCTGCATTGCAGATTGCTCCTCCTCTCCCTGTAATTGGTGCTACATGTGTAACCTTGGAGATGGTTTCCATCACATTTCTAACTTCTGAGTCCAGTTAGTTTCATTAATTCTCTGAGTATTATAAGCCTCCCACCCAGAAAGAATGTATCAAGCCAGTGATAATAGCTGCACCACACTTACCCAAGTGTATTTTTCATTTTTCCCCTTGGGGAAAAATAGTGGGTGAATGTAGCTAATAAATTTTTTAAATAAAAAAAAAACTAAAGAAATGTTCTAACAAATACTAAAACAATTCAAAAGAGCTAACCCAGAAAATATCACTCCAGGACAAAACAGATGTTAGGATATGATAAAAAGTTATTTCAGATCAGTGGGTAAATTATGAATTATTCAGGGAGCAGTGCTAGGGCAATTGGCTTCATGATCTGAAATTCAAAGGAGCATGGATGACTGACCAAATGAACAAATGCATTACCATATTCTACTGCCTTTCTTTGTACTGGCTGGCTACCCTTGAAGTAGAACCCTTTGTCAGACAGCAGCTGGCAGAATAAAATTATTACACATGTAGTTACTGTAGTCTTCTTGTGCCATTTCCTTTCTGAGATAAAAGAAGGAAAGAAGTATGTAAATTTCAGTGCACCTCCATGTAATGTGTCTCTTGTTCAAACTCCGAGTGTCTGAACATGGAAAGTTTATTAAGTATCTACTGGTCGACGCCATTGGTAGCAGAACACAAATGAGGCCAGTGATAAAGGACAAAAGACAAGATTCTCAGGAACACATTTCTAAAATTGTAAAGGGAAGGATGGACTAGCAAGGAAAACTTTGTGCAGCAAAAAGCCTTGAAACTGTTGTAGGCTTTTCTGTACAAAGGAAGAACTAGAGGGTAGATTCAGGAGAAAAATAGCAGAGATGAGAAAGAAATAAGGAGAGAAAAAATGATGCATCTGAAATGGAAAAAAGGTTGGTCCAGGAAAAGGATGGAAAACAGGAGATCGCAGTATGGGAGGAAAGACGCAAGGCTGCAAGGCAGAGGAGCTGCACATGCAAGGAGACCGCAAACACTTGTAAGCAAGTGAGTGACCCAGAAAGGACAGCTCAGTGTTAAAGGAGGATGCTCCTGTCAAGAGGACAGAAGGCAAGGGAGAAATTAAATCAAGGTGTCTGACATGAAGGCTCACGCTGCACTCCAGATGTGATGTGACAGGAAGCAAGAAAAACTGATGATGGTGACAAAGTGTGAAGTGCCCATGTCCATCTCGGGCCAGAGTTTCATTCGTCACCTTGAATGCCAAGGGCAGCATCAAGTGTAAGACCTAGTTAGCACTCAGTAGGCAGGGGGCTCCTTCCACCAGTGTTCCAAGCCAGCTGGTCCSAAAGGAAGAAAAATGCTGGTCATGAGTCTTGCTCTCACTTTTCCCTAGACATGGTCTTCATTTTATTCATCTTAGTCATTATCTAATCCAATCTCTGTTTTCATGTGTCTTTTTTTTTTAAACCATAAGAAAGTCAGTTGTATTTCTTTGCATTGACAAAAACATCTTTAAGTTTAAGATATTAAACTTAAAATGGAATGCTATTTACTACCAATCAAAATACTTCAATATACTTTAATAAAGTGATAATGACAATGACAAATAAATAGTACTCCTAAATGGAATTAAGGAAAATCTGGATGCATTATTTTCACAGGATCAGACTCAACACAATAAAGTTTTCAAATCTCTCCTGATTATACACACAAGCTTAATTTGGTTCTTTTATAGTCTCAGTAAGAATTTTTCTAAGATTAATGTAGACTTCTAAAGAATGGAAAAACAAACTAGAATCTCCAAAACAACTTTCAAAATATGGAACATAAGCCAAGAGAATCACTTTACTAATTAGGAAGATCAGTATTCATGGCT